>JAMKCH010029069.1:0-53137 GCA_023653785.1 Ophioderma brevispina
GGAATGTGTATGTTTTTCCTATCGTTTAGAGCAAGTAGAGGGCTAGACCCCACTAGTCAATGGTGGAATCCCTGCTTTAATTAAATCAATCACTTTTGATTAAGCTAATACAATTTTCGTTTGACTCATTCAGGGTTTTAAAAGTTTAAATTTGATTTTAGGTATTTTCATTTTTACTTGTTAGATGTTCTACAACCATTCAAGTGCAAAAGTTAGGGTAGGGTAATTAATCTTTTAAAAATTCACCTGTATGGATCCCTTTAATTACATTTTACTGTGTGTGTCCGGGAAGGCATTAGACCTTTACTTGAGTGAGTAACACGCTTTGTAGTTTGAAAATGGCTTTATTTTGACATCTAAATGCATTGTGCAATATTTCTATTCATTTAGACAAAGGTTAAAAGGTTATTATAGAATAGATTTTTCTTAAGTATGGTAGTAGTCATCTATTCCGGGGTTGGTTGTATATTCTAACAATAACCATTGAAAGGGTTGGATTTTGACTTACTAGGCCTATAACCTCCAAATGACATGTACGCTGCCAGCTTGTAGTTATGCCTAGAGTTCAGTCTTATTTCCTTTGTTTCAATTTTCCAGATTAGCTTCAAGGATGAACCAAAATTTTATGCAACTTTTCTTTTCCATAATTGTATAGCCCATAAATGCCTTCAATTATTAGTCCCTGAGACTATGCTTATTGATGATCTTTGTGAGTCACCAGGGATATTCCTGGCATCAGAGCAATATCTTTAAAAACAGATCAATTATGTTTAATAAATATCAATTTGACACCTGTAGGATTATTATTTTAAGGTGTATTTCGTGATCCAGTTTTATTCATTGTTCACTAAATATTCATGAGGGAAAAGCTTATTCAGAACTTTTAGCTGATCCCGAACTTTGCGGTTTTGTGTTATGAGGCACATGCTTGCTTCCCCGGTCCCATGCCACTGTGCTTAATTTCTGTCGGTTTACGGACAGACAATACAAAAATTGTGAATTTTTACAGACCGACCGAATTGCAGGTAAGATTTGGCACATATGGATTACGAATGTTAACGGTTCAGATGATAATCTAAACTTTTTAGGTAAGCAGGGGACCAAGGTGTGATCACGAAATGCCCTTAAAGGTTTTGCAGATTCAAAAATTACTAGTTCAAGTCGAAACACACAGTGTGCAAAATTAGCTGGGATAGTTTGAAGTGACAGTCATAAACTTAATAAGACTAAGAGAGAAGAAATATTATTTGGATAAACTCAGCATTATATTTTGTCATTGCACAGTGGTAACATGTCTGTTTAATGACCATAGTTCGGTGGTGCTTAAAACCTTAAACGCGCAATTTGGATTTGCGTGCGGTGTGCATTTTTGTGTCGCCTGCCCTAGGCAGGAAGACACCATAGGAGCACTTTGTCCACTGTGTTGTAGTCCTGTTGTTGTTGTCTGATTGTTGATGTCTGTTGTGTTGATGTCTTTTGTGAAAAGGGTTAACATTTGCCTGTACTATTCTATTCTCAAATACTTTGATGGATTTAAAACCAACTTAAACTGGGTCACAGGTGCAACATGCATCCCCCACGGTTTTATGAGGTCAAGGTCACCAACATGCCAAGGTCAAAGGTCCGTGAGGTCAGTTGTAAAATAGGCTGAAAGTGTAAATTGACTCATTGTGAAAACTTAGAGTTCAATTGGAACCCAAACTTGAATCGAGGTGGTCAACATGGGATCCCTCATTTTACGTGCGCTCAAAGGTCGCCTACCAATGTCAAAGGTCTGTGAAGTCAGTTGTAAAATAGGCTTGAAACGTAAATTGACCTCATTTGAAAAGTTGAACGAAGTTCAAATGGAACCAGACTCTTGAAATCATAGGTTCACATGGATCCCTCATTTGTTGATGAGGTCAAAGGATCACAAATATCAAGGTCAAAGTCTGTTAGGCTATCATTCACTAACTCGCGATGGCAGCGACCAAGCGGGTCCCGAGGACCGATGTATTTTTTAATTTGGAACATTGCCTGCATTGGAGTTCATGCCGTATTTCAGATTTGGTTTGTAAATTGTCTGCGGTAATATTCATGTTAATGAATTCGGTTATAAACACTTAAGGGGGTCCATGTGGATCCACATTTTTGTTTTTTGTTCACCATTTTTTACAGTAATTATTTTTGTCCAAAAGTTTTATGTAATTGCCTAAATATCAGTTTCCATATTTTGGTGGAATAAATTAAAATCAGCCTGGTGTATTTGCTAATTAGTCAAATTAATGCATAATGTTTTGGCGCTAATGTGAAAATGTGGTGTTTTTTCCTAACTCTACTGGATTACCTTTTTCAAAATTTTAATTTCGAATGTAACAATGTAAATCTTCTCTCGTTATTATGAGCCTATTGGGAAAGTAGTTTTCATTTTGGCAGGAGAATGGTGTGTGCATCTGCAAAAATGTTTTTTGGACCGCCATTTTGAATCGGTACCTGTAACCATTTTTAATTTTTTCCCGTTATGTTGGGTTGTTGAGTACCCACCTTTGACCCAACCGTTTTGGTAAAAAATTCCACTGGCAAAGTGGTTTTCAGGGGGGGGGGTCCACATATTGTGAACCAGCTTATTATCAGGGGCCGGGCAAGGCTTCGTTTTCCTATCCGAAGCACAGTGTTATCATTGCATTCAATGTCACGTGCAAAGCACAAATGTTGGTTTTGTGTCTCAGCACAATAATCATTCAAAACATGTTCATAACCACCACTGTTCTCCCATACTCTCTCCATTGCTTAGGAAACCCGATGAATGGGCTTGGCGCGTGGGCAGATTTATGTCAAGCATCAATGATTGAAAATATTCCACTGTTGTTGAAAAACAGGGCCCCCCCCCAACCCACTGATCCAGAACATTAGTTGCATTTTACCTTAGAAATCGACACAGTGCTACTTTATGACTTGTAAAGTCTTTGATGATTGAAATCACCAAACTGAAAAACCTACACATTTGGGCAACAGTACATGCAAGCATGACTGAATGGTTAAAGTGTTGACCTTTAAAATAACATTTTAGTAAAAAATGTTACATTTGCAAGTGAGAATTCCGCTTAGGACATATGTGTTAGGTGCTTGTTGTGAATGCGAACAGGATGATGTGATACCCTTGTCAAGTGCCCCTGCTACATTTTAATAAAATTATTTAAAAAATAGACTGACCAGCTTTATACTTCTTTCTTGACCATGATAAATCTCTACAGTGTCTTACACAAATACGATGAAACAAAGTGGCACAAATGGAAGAATAACACTAATTTGTGCATGTGCATGAAGTTACGCACTCATTTCAATGTGCACCTTCGCTTCAAGTCAGAAAGAGGAGGACAATTGATGGTGACACCACCAATTGTTGCACTGATGTACTTGGTGCGATGGTAAAAAATGGAGTATAGGACAGTCACTCAGTTATTAATTAATCTGGCAACAAATCCATTTCTATGAACCTACTTAATAGTAGTAAAGTGTTTAAGAACTTGAAGTTAAATCCGGTTTGTCCCCACTAATGGGGTGGCTGGATTCACTTCACATTCACAGCAATACTGTTGTGATAGGATGTATTGGAGCAAAAAAAGTATGACGAATGCCCTTCCTGGACGTCAATGTGGTTTGCTGGATGGCGCCATAATGCCATTAGCTCTCCAGAGCTGACACCCATGTAGGTAGATCATCTTATTTCTACAAGGGTAACCAGATACCCTCCTAATTGGATTTGGGGGTGACGGTTTAGCAGCCTACAACCCGGCCCTGGGCTAGGTAGTACTGGTTACACAGGATACCAGAGCCGGCCCTCAAAGAAAACTGACCTTTAATAATTGAAAATATTTCAACCAATGTTTGTTAGCCTGCTTTGCTTGATTCGGCATTCTATCAGTGCAAGTCCCATATCTCGACATTCATTTGACTTTAAATTGAAAGTCTCGTTCGACCACCATATCGGTCCAAAAGTTTTTTTGTAGCAACACCCGCCATGTTCTTTTTTGAAAAGTAGTAAGCCAACCACAGCTCATTTCCATATATGTGGTTAAAAGGAAGGGTATTGTAAATAGAAACCCGCATGCAATGAACTTTGGACGAGCTGATATGATCGGACAAATAAAAACCAAAAATAACAGAAAGTAGAGCGGTTGACGATAACAATAACTGATTCGACTACACTATTCCAATAACAAAAAATTGTATTGATAGAGTGATCAATGTGTCATCATTGAGACTTGAATTTATTTATTTGCTCCTTTATTTCTGAACCTTGAATAGAGTAGATAATGATCTGAACAAGTTTTGCGACAACATTGTAGGTATGCTCTAAGGGGTCCATTCTCTAAGCCATTGTGCAAAGTTGGTGGTTGTATTTTTGTCAGAGCTGTTAATAATCAAAAGGTGCCTCCAAAAGGTTGAACAAATTCAGTGGGAAAGGAAATTTTACACATAATGCTTGCTTTATTTTGATGACTTAAAGTCATCATCAAATATTTTTTAAAATGTACATGGTGCAAACAACATCTACAGAAGATGTTTCATTAAAGGTCCATGGTCCAATCACTAATAGTAGGGTTATAAATGAGAATCCATTCTAGAAGTTTGGGGAAGAAGGTGTGTTGAAGATGTTTTTCTATAGTTTGGAGGGGGCTGACTGAATTAGATTTTTTGGGTCAACCTCTGGGAATGGGGGGGGAACTTTGTAAAATAAGGGGGTAAATTAGTCCAGGGGTAAAATGAAATCAAGTCAAAGTGTGTTTAATGTTCACCAATGTTATTTGTCTCATATAAGGATTATGTAAAAAAGGTTATAGTTTGATAGGCTCATTTTATAACCTACTAAAAAAGCCTTGTCCGAGGGGAACCCCAGATTGTACCGGAAGTGGTCAAAATTTTGGTATCAGCAGAAAGCTACTATTTTTTCTTCATTTACCCTGTGAAATCTTAGGCTAAGGGATGTTTGGTTTGGATATTATGACAAAATTGCACCATTTTGGCGAACCATTATATTAATCTTACAACCAGTACTCTATGGTGTTACAAAATCATGTTTAAGCTCTCCTTCAAATGGTTTGAATATCATCACAGCGCGAAACTTTACACATGGGTTTTTCGGGGGTGAATGCCATTCCATCAAGATGACAAATTATAAGGCCCGAAAGTCTGGTCATCCCCCCTTTAAGTTTTATCTTCTTAAATGCACTTTAATGAGCATATCATTAAAAGAGTCATAACACCTACAATGTACTCTTGTTAATTTGAGTTTTTTAACATGAATATCCTATTTTAATTGTTGTGAAATTATCAATTTCATTTTTATAAGAGCCACAGGACTGACTAACAGATCCATTTGGCATTGTTTAACATTTACCACTACACCAGGTTTCATTTGTCTACGCATAATAAGAATTACTCCAGGGGTTTTTTTTTTTTTTTTGTGTGTTTTCGTCAAAAACACTGCACTCTGATTAATTTGGATGCACAGTGACGTGTAATCATTCTCCTGTGTTAGGGACCAGTCAATATGGCTGGGGGGCACGGAATTGTGTAATTGTATGACATGCCATTATACCGATGGGTTCCCAATCTTTTTATTTTGTCTGAGACCCCATTTCTAAATGATGTTTGGGGGACCGCCCCCAAACTCTTTCTTGTTAGACAACATTGAATTCAATCGACTGTCCAATGCGATCCTGTTTGGTGGGTGTTTTATTTGACGTAGAGCACCTTATTTTTTCCGATTGCTTTCCATATTATTCAAATGTTGACCCTTTTTTTTTTCAAAGTTAGCTTCGCCACCCCTTCCTAGGGACAGCGACCACAGCTGACCCCAAAGTGTTCGGGACCCCCAGGTTGGGAAACACTGCATTATACACTGAACTTCCTGAATTGTCCGTTTTCTAAAATGCTGGATACCTTTAGATCCAAACAAAAACAATAACCCCAAAAAACATGAAAATGAAATAGGAAGGAGTCGCCCAATATTGTTGTCTGAGCTTTGATAATGAAGGGACAGTAACAGTGTCATAGGGTGGTATACCACCGTCGATTCCTTACTTGGTGGGGGGGGGGGGGGCAGGGTTTGATCTTTTGGTTTCTGCGCAATTTTTTTGATGCAACTTTTATTGCCCCTTTGGATATACAAAGAGAAGTACACATTTCTGTGTTTCATACGCGCGGCATTTTGCTCTAGCAGTTAATATTTTCCAGAGATTCTGAGAAAATTTCCCCCAGTCCCTGTTTTTTTTTCAGGCCTTGGTAGGGGTCTCTCATGTCGTCTCATGACCTTAAAAACAGCATGAAGCAATATATTAAATTTCAACCCAAATGGGTAATCATATCCTAATGGTGCAGTACTAATCATAATTTCCAAGTCTTTATGTCGGACTTTTACCCCATCATGTTCATCATGGATTGATGGGTGAATAAGGTACATGTACCTTTAAATGGCATTTTATCCAAAATAACACTCTTTTGCCAAAATGGCATCGCCACTGTCTCAAAATTGGACCCTTTATGGTTGTTTTTGTTACCAACACGAGTATCACTACTTCATACAATGTCGGAGTGACCATGACCTCGCGGCACATTGCTCTATATTGCCCCTCCCACCCAGAAATTTTTAAAGAAAAAAAATGTAAGAATTAGGGAAAAAAATGGATCCCCAACTCAAATTCTTTCCCCTCAAAAGAAAGAAAATATCCTGGTCTGAGGCTTCCTGGAATGGAAAGCTTGAGAGTGCATAAATTACCCTAATATGGTGGCATTTTTAAGTTTCTTGTATTGAGTTATATTCTGTTCATAACTTTCCAGACCATGGAGTACACTTGACCAAGCGTGAGGACACTCTAAAGTGAACTGTATGAGAAACAAACCAACAACACAATGGTATCATATTCAGTGGTGTAAAAGGTCATTGCAAATGGGGTATGGGACGAAGGGGTGCCGAGGCATTTTCTGAGGGCGCGAATGATCCTTCTCGATAGGAACTGTTGAAATGGTCAGTTCATTTGCCCATGAGAATAACTGTATGGATCCGGTATTTTGAATCGGCCCGATTATGACCTTATCGGTATCTGATAGGTATCTGCAAATTTCTCATTTTTTAACCGACTAAATTTATATCAAATAGGAACCAAACTCTAATTAAAAAAATGTTCCAACTGATGGCCAACTGGTGAAAGAATCAAACTGAAACAGTAATTTAGTATTTATGTACACAAGAGTGAGTATGTTGTTCCTATATTATTACTATTTCACACTGTTTTATGGGTTTACCTAAATCGATTCTGCTACTTTCGGCCGCTTCTGGCTGTCGAAACGGCGATGATAACACAAAAAAATACACGGAGAAAATAATAATCGGAAATCGGATTAATGAACTGATTTGAAATTTTAAAATCTGTAATCGGTATAACAGATAACAGAATTAGGTGATCGTTAGACACTAAGCCCATAGAGATTTGCCATGGGCTGGCGGTGGTGCAGGGGGGGTAGGCGCCGCTGGTTATGCCGCGTACATATTTTACATTAGTACTGTACTTAAAAAAACTGTAGATGAGAAAAAAAAGTTTAGAAATGCTGAATATCAATGCCTTTGGAAATGTCGATACATTGACCCAAAATGAGAAGAAAGTTCCCATCCTAATGACTGCCTTGGTGGGCACTTATGAATATATATGCTAACTGCCTTTAACCATTATTCCACTCTTCCCACCAATATAGTTGTGTATTGTATGAAGGGCATATTTCCAGACAAAAGAGTAAAATGAGATCAATGCTGTGGATAGTGTCTGACAGACCTACATAATGCACATTAAGATGTGCGATATTAGAAATCAATATATACCACTTCATCACAAAACGTTTTTTTTTTCATAGTGTAGCTGTCATCATATTGAATGCTGAAATACTCTTGATTAGAATGAATTTGGCTAGACAAGCTTTATGCATCAAACATAGCTGTGTCTAATTATAGTCATTAGAGATCAATTGGGATCAATAAAATAGCGAGTTTTGTGAAGTGTACGAGGGTAGTGTAGTGCAAATTGGCCACGGTGTCCCTTAACACCCTTAATTCAAGCCTGAGCAACGAATGATATTCGTCCCAGATTTAAGTTCTTTTTCATATTAGGTTAAACTGAAAGTGGGGGCTATGCTATGGATTTAATTAATTTGCATTTTTGACGGGAAATTGGGATTGATTCTTAGGAAATTGGCATTTTTCCAGTCCTGTTCTACTGTATATAGTGGAAAGGTTTTCGCGGGGTTTAATTTTCACCGATTTTCTCGTTCATGCAAGCTAACGGCAAAATTTAAACCCTGCAAAAATGTTATTTTTTACATGACTTTTATCATGTTTAACTTGAATTGTGTGAATATAAAACCCAATGATATGTCCAACTGGTAAATTTACAATCGTTGAAAAATGAACCCTCGTCTGAAATATACCATATTACAGGATTGTGCAACTTTAAAAAAAAAATAAGGTACTGTATCTGGGTGGGTGAATGTGTGATTTCCATTGGTTGGTACTATTTGGTATATGTTAGTATTCATTTGAGGGGGAGCTTGCCTCTTATCCTATGACTGTTGCATTAATCCCAATCAAAAATTTGAAGATCGACCTAGCCGGGGGGAACTTATGGTACATTATTAATGATCAATTTCAGAATGAACCCATGTTTAATAAAAAACTGCAATGGGTCTCATTATGCTCATAACTGTAGTTCTTGGTTATAGCTAGCACGATGCTACAAGCTACTTGCGATAAATCCTGCAGATAAAATGGGCCATGTGAGGCTTTAATTTCAGTGCTGCAATTTCCGCTAATGAGGACAAGAGCCTTTCTGCATTCTCCCATAAGAAATGCCTACTTCCCCTCTCTACATGTATCTCCTAATGTATTTTTGGCTTACTTCCTGAAAGGTTTCCAAAAGTACATGATTGTACAGTTTCAGTTTCAGTGATAAAAGCAAAAAAGAGTTCAATGTTATATCAGGGAAGTACATGTATAGAGTTCTGTGAATTCTGATAAAGAATTTCGTTGAATAGCCGGCTGTGTACATGTATGACATCAGTTATAGTCCGTGTTGCTACCTTTGTGCAGTGACGTCAGCACGGGATTTGTTGGTCGTGAGAGTAAATCGCTTGCTGACTTGAAGTGAAGGCACTTTATGAATGTAGGCTAAATGCATGTAACCATTATCCACTCTTCCCAACAATCAATAGATGTGTATGTATGAAGCATATGTCAGACAAAAGAGAAAATAGATCAATGTTGTGATAGTGTCTGACAGACCTAAAATATGCCCACATAAGATGTGTGATATTAGAACTCAATATACATGTATACACTTCATCACAAAACGTTTTTTCATAGTGTGGTTTCATATATTGAATGCTGAAATCTCTGATTAGAAATGATTGGCCTTAGACAAGCTTTATGCATCAAACATAGCTGTGTCTAATTATAGTCATTAGAGATCAATTGGATCAATAAAATAGCGAGTTTGTTGCAGTGTACGAAGTAGTGCGAAGGCCCGGTGTCCTTACACAAATTTCAGTTTCTTTTTTCATATTCTGTAAAACTGAAAGGGGTCGTGCTATGGAGTATATATTAATTTGACTTTTGGAGGGAAAAGGGAAATTTGGATATTTAAAAAAGAATACATAAGAATTAAAGGGACATTTTGAAATTCTTGGGGGAAATTTGGATGGTATTCCTGGGAAAGTGCTGCATTTTCCAGTTCCTGTCTACTGATATAGTGGGAAGGTTTTCGCGGGGGTTTAATTTTCAAGCTGCTTTTCAGTTCATGAAGCTAACTGGCAAAATTTTAAACGTGCAAAAATGTTATTTACATTGACTTTTATATGTTTAAACGGGAATGTGTGAATATAAAACCCATGAGATGTCCAAAAACTGGTTTTTTTAAAATCGTGTGAATAAAATTAACCCTGTGAATATATCCCATATCAGATTGTGCCACTTTAAAAAACAAAAATAAGGTTGTAATCTGTGTGTTGTGAATGTGTGATTTTCATTTTTTTTTGGTACTCATTTTGGTATGATGTTAGTATTCATTTGCGGGGGGCGCTTGCATCTTATCTGACTGTGGCATCTAATCCAATCAAATTTGGAAGATGACATAGCCGGGAACTATGGTACATGATGATCAATTCCGAATGAACCCAGTTTAATAAAAATGCAATGGGTCTATAGTTGCTCATAACGTAGTTCTTGGATGCTCGAACGATCATACAAGTACTTGAGTAAATACCTGCAGATCACATGGGCCCATTGTTGTGGAGCTTTATTTCAGTCGCTGCATTGCGCTCCTAATTAGGCCAAGAGCCTAGCATTCCCATAAGAAATGCCTACTTCCCCGCTCTTTACTGTATCTCCTAATGATTTTTGCTTACTTCCTGAAAGGTTTCCAAAAGGACATGATTGTACAGTTTCAGTTTCAGTGTGATAAAACAAAAAAGAGGTTCATTTATATCAGGCGGAAGTACATGTATGATTCTGTGAATTTTGATAAAGATCTTGTGCATACACGGCGTGTCATGTATGACATCAGTTTATAGTCCGTGTTGTACCTCTGTGCAGTGAGTCAGGCACGGGATTTGTTGGTCGTGAGAGTAAATCGCTTGCGCCGACTTGAGTGAAGGCACATTTCACGTGCGCGCGCACACACAAAGATGGCATTTCTTGACACGGGTAATGTTTATGACACTTCACTTGCAACGAGATAGAACACATTACTATAAGTCATCGATTTAATTTCACTGGCTCTTAAAGAAGGTCTATCCCAGATTAGCCCCAGCTTTTACCGGAAGTGGTCAACATTTGTGGTTTATCAGAAGAAAAGCTACTATTTTATCATTTACCGCGTGAAATCTTAGGGACAAAGGATGTGTGGTTGGGAAGTATGAGCAAAAATGGGGGGATGCCCCATTTTGGCGACCAATTAATTGTACACAGTACTCTAATAGGCTTACAAAATCACGTTTAGCTCTCGCATCAAAACAGATTGAAGGATCGGGCGGAAGGAAAATTTTGCAGATAGGGTTTTAGAGTGAAGGCAATTATCAAGATGATGAAAAAACTCCATATCTTAAATCGGGCCATCCCACTTTAACATGGAAGAAACAAATGTTGTTTTAAACGGGGATTAACTCTGCCACTTAAATAAACCTATGAATACAACTGGAGTTAGTTGCAGACAGGAGCAAATTGGGGGGCTCAAAATTCGCTTCGAGCCCCCCAGGGGTTTAGGTGAACGAGCGCGGGCTTTTAGTGAAAAAGATTCAAGATTGTAAAATCAGCCCAATTTTGGTCCATTAGAAACACGAATAAAAAAATGAAGTAGGGTTTGAAGAACGCAAGAGCTAAAGTTCATCATTCAGGTTTATTTCTTTTTCTCTATTGAAATATTGGAAACTGAATTTCAACTGGTAATTTGAAATAAATGAAAATATTGATTTTAACTTGCACAAACAGAATGCCAATGGATGAAAGGCTAGAGATAATCAAATTCTGCATCAATCTGGTGTACCGAATGCCTATTGTAAATATAAAGAAAATATTTAAAAAATAAAGGCTGGTATTCTGAAAGGAGTCCTACTTTAAATGGGTTTAAAACCAGGTTAGTCCTACATGAGTGGACCTTGTTCCTTTTCAAATACTGCTAAAGTTACATTTAAGGTGGAGAAAATCCTCAGGATAGCCCGCATTCGGCCCCTCCATGAGGCATTTTCTCCCCGTTACAGCACATTTTGAGAATATGTTGAAAGGGAAAAAAGGGCCACTCATGTAGGACTAACCTGGTGTAAACCCGGTTTAAAGTGAGTCTTCCTTTCAGAATACCAGCCAAAGGGTTTGTAAAATAAAGTGAAGTTGTTCAATACCATCAAAAGGTTCCCATTTAATATGTAGCTGCAATATTCCCAGTAAGAGCATGTTTTGAGTCAATCCACAAATGCACAAGTTTTGGGGAAAATTTCACCTCAATGGGTTCATGACAATAACAAATGCCTATTCCTAAAACACATTGAAAACCCTAACTTTAATGCTCGTTTTACAAACAAAGTGTGTACTTACGTTTTTTTTGCATGTTATGAAATGTCTCTTGGGTTCTACAATTGGGTGGAACACTTTTTAGCCCGAAGTATGACATGTGTTTAGTACAGTTCAGTATAGTTACATTGCTATGCAATCATTGTGGGATTTGATTCAAAACACCTCTGATTCCCATGTTTATCAAGTGATATGTTGCCTGAATGTATTATATTGTAATAGAACCATCTGTGACCTATCTCCATTATATATTGATCAACCTAGATTCTGGAGTAAAATTATTGAAATCAAATGGAAAGGTTGTGATGATCTGAAAGCAATGGAAAATTAAAAATATGCGTGGCCAAATTAAGCGGACCGAGGAGATTTCTGAGGATTACAAATTTTCTCATATTTACTTGGTTAGTGGTAAGAACATGGACACCAGATGCACTTGTAAAAAATTTCCAATTACTAGCAGCAGCAATTCGGACAACAAAATTACCATATAAAAAAAAAATCAGTCAAAACCACTTAGGCCTACACATTGGTGAAGTAAACATATTTTCAGGTTACTGACTTTGAATCAAATTTCAAAATTGAGTGAAAGGGAGAGAGGAAGACGGAGGGAAAAAAAGAGGAGAAATACAAACATATCTAATACACAAAGTAGAGGGAAAAGGACGGGAGGGAGAGAAGGAGGGAGGAGGGTGAGGGGAGGGGAAGGGGGAGGAAGGGAAAAGAGAAGAGAGAGGACTATCTCTAGGTGCAGTAGTTGGGTGTAGTTCTTTCACTTTTGACTACACGGCCGTTGTCTTACGCACTAGGAGCCTACACGGCAGATAACACCTGTCTACGCGCCAAGCGGACTAACAGTACACACTGGGCTATTGGAGGGCAGTAGCTGCAGGAGAGGGCTTACAAAGTACAGAGTTACACCATACAGATGTCGCTAACTCTGCTGTGTACCAACACCAATGGTACCTGTAGTTGCCCACTGGGGAGAGACGGTGGATGTTGTGTAGACAGTAACGGAGTAGACAACGCAGCTACCACGTAGAGCTACACCGCGGTTACCACGACGCCCTTTTTGGAGTGGATGAAAATTTCATAAATGAAGGGCGTATACACTCGTTCTCTGTTAAGCATTGTTTGAACGTTTTTAGGGAAAACCATTACGAAATTCACATGGGCATTCATAAAAAAAAACCATATCAGGACAATGTATTAAAAATGCAAATATATGCAAAATATCTAAAAAACAACATGGCCATGGAGAAAATACCGCGCGCCTTGGTGGCGCTGAGAGCCGGGTGTAACCACGTAGTACTCCACGACGGGGGAGAAGGAGACAGCTGTGGTGTGTTACCAATATCCATTTATGCGGCAAAAATACACCGAATCCTGGACGGAGAGTGTACGTCTAAAGTCCATTTATCTATTTTCCGTGCAGTGATCTGAATCATTGACAAGCTTTACGCGTGTGTAAAGATAACAGTATTCTGGGCGCGTGTTTGTTGTAACACGCTTCGTTTTAGCCAGCGTGCGCGGTTGTAATGGTGCGACCGTCTTATCTCGCGCTGAGTCATTGCAAGAGGAAGGCAAATGAAGTATTAGGGGTAGGTAATCCATGTCGACTCGGTAGTAGTAGCGGTGTGTAACTACCATGGAAGAAATTGGCCGGTATGTTTCCGATTCATTCAAAATCACTCTCCTGGATAAAATAAGGAACACTGACATACCCCACCAGAGGCAAATCCATAGGCATATTGAATCCTCATAAACCTCTCTATATTATGAAACACCCCAGTAATAAACTTCGGTACTCTCAGTCTACCTTGTATTCTGATGAATCATGCGCTGGATATCAGTTTCAAAAATGTGGTTCACATATTTACCCCGAATGTAAATCATTGACTAAATTCTGTGGTGGTCATTCCTCAGGTACACGATTCAAAATCATGAAGTTCCCCGAAAATAATATCAAACAGTGAAATGAAATTTGGCATGTTACCATTATGCTGATCGGTATTATCATATAGTATTTGCTATCTGCTAAGTTGAAGTTGAGTTGACATGTGTGGTTATTCACCTATGAAGTGCCCAGTAGAAATTATTAAAAGATCCACGTCCATGTTTAGCACACTCTTTTCATCAAGTAAGTATCTGTCAGCGTTCTCTTGTCTTTCTAGTGCTTATCATTATATGGCGGAAGTGTTGAGAGTGTGAGGCGAATCCGGCCAGTCGGTCACCCAATCGTTAGTGCATAGACAAAACCAGATTAAAAAATTTGGAATTTAGTACTGTTATACTTTATGTGTTATGGCAGTATCTAAAGACACTACTTAAAGGAATGGTTTATGAACCACCTTTGATAACTTCTTCAGGTTTCACACATATTCCGGCACATATTGTATACACTTCATCCATAATAGACAAATTAAACAAAGTGCTAAGTCTATGAAATTTGCAGTTGTTTATTTACTATTCTAAATTTTCTTTGTTTTAAATTCAGACTTGAATGCAGTTGAAATTGTTTTGCTAAAGTTTAAAATGTCTCAAATTTTTAGCCAGGAAACTATTTCTCTTATTAAAGCAATTAATACTATCACATTTCTATCCCCGAGTGGCCTTTACAAAGGAGGATTTTGTCACGAAGCCAAAATCTGTAGAGTCGGCAACGTCTGTTCCGTCGTCCTGCCTGAAACCATCAACCCTGGCCCAATCTAAATGACACTTGCAACACAGAACCTACATCTGAAAAAAATGTTGGATCACTTTGACCAATTTAAGGAAAAGGCGGCCCCCTCTCCCCCAATTCAATGTTGATCTGAGTCAGTTTTCACAGTTCACCAGGTCCCCCAACATTGATTGCTGGGGATGGGGAATGAATTTGGTAAAATGGAGACCCCTGCTTACTAAAGAACATTGACTTACCCAAATTCTATCTCTTTGTGAACATGGAATGTTCCAATATATTGCAGCATGTTCACCATTTTTTCAGGATTGTGTATCTTTCGCTACAATCAATGTGAACAGACGGTCTGTAGACCAAAGGTCCTACTCTGTGTATTTCATACTTTTTTTGCTCTTATTTCCTGAATCTATGGTAAATACCGTACCCAATTCTAGTTCAACGGCAGTGCTGAAAATGCCCAATTTTCTGTCTGTTTATTTTGATATTGGGCCTGACTAGACTTCATGAACCAGATGGAACAAACACATGTCGAGGCTTACATTCACAGGTTCAACTTCCAATGGCCAATGTAACTGCAAAAATCCATTTAAAAAAAAAAATGGGGCATCTTAAAAAATGTGTTATTATTACTTTAAGTCATACGTGTATACATGTCGGGGGGGGGGATTCCCAATGGTAGTTTTTGGGAACTGCATTTACTCTTTCTCAGTTATATTACAAAATCTACTCTTAACCAGTTCTCATCTTAATAATACATAATTTTGGAAAATTATATTGACTTCAAAATCCGTCAAGGTTAGTGGATAACCTCGCTGCAAAGTATGTAATTCCATAACGGTCATTTAGAATTTAAAATATTCATGCCAGACCATTGATATGCATAAGAGTGTCCTCCTACTGTTAAGTCTTTGAAAAAGATTACACTCGGATTACGCCAGAAGGTTTATACCGCTGTTGCGTTAGGTTGGTATGTCCTAACCCCCCTGTATCAAATATATATCTAGTGATGGAACTTTTGACCTTTGTGAGTAAGATGTTAGTTTGTTAGTTTAAATACAAGGGTGCGCAAAACCAAACCCATCAATTACAACAACAGTTAGCTTTTGAACAGTTACAATGTAAGGGTTGGTGCTACAGGCACGACAGTATAGTTGACAACAATTCATTCATGAGTAAATTTATGGATGTGATGTGAGATACACTCTATACCAGTCACTATGAAAATGTACTTTAGTACACGCTATTCACAGATCCTCTGCTTTAATTCCTTAAAGGCACTATCAGTTGATTTTCTAAATCAAAATAAAAAGCAGCAAAATACATAATTTTTGCATCTTGTAACATTAACAATATTCCTAAAACATACCCTACTATGATAGGACCAGACGCAGATATTTAGTCATTAGTGTCCGTACGGACACTTACAACACAGATAATTGAATGGGGAGTGTATCTTTGAACACGGCCGTTTTCTTTCCTTTTCTGTCAATTCTTCAGTTGGAAAGTAAACTTTGAGGTTCTACAGCTTTCCCTTCACTTTTAACTATGCTTGCAAATTTTTAAATTAATTTTAAATATTGGTTTGTTTATTTTTTATAGTGTCTTTAAAGTTACGAGGATATTTTTTGAGGATACAATATCTCTCCAATTTCACTGGATCAGTTTTAAAGACCCCACCTCCGAGAACGTTCGAAGGTTTATTTGAAACAAACAAGTCCAAAGAAAACCGCAAAACTTGTTTGAACTTGCCTGCTATCGCAATCGTTTCCCATAGAAAGCCATGCTTGACTTCTGTTGCACGACAGAAAGTAACTAAAAATCATGCATCTTATTACATAAAGATGGCGTATTTGGCTAATTCACTTCAGGTGGGTAAGCCTTTCCATATTCAAAAAACCCGGTTTGGACCAAAATTGGGGGCGCTCATTCCTGGAAATCTCCTCATGTCTCTTTACTCCCTAATACCTGGGCTTGTAACTACTGAAAACAATGTTTTGAATTTTATACGCATCTTCCCCTCTTCCCTTGGAAAGGTGAGCATTCAACCTGTTTTTTGTCGGGGATCCATGGGTGTCATATTTGGGGAACCCTACTCAAGATCCCCTAAAAGGTTTTGAAGAAGTGTTTTTTTTTGAATTAAAGGTGCGGATATCCGCATATCACCATCAAATTGTCAAGGTTGGTGGAAATATGGATTTTAAAGGTGCATTACCACCACCACCACCCCAATTACCCGATTTTCCTTATTTGTTTTAAAGATAGCTTTATGAAACCATGTGCAAGATCCACTAAATTGACTAAAAGGGTTGAAGACGTGTTTTATGTCAATTTGAGGGTGCTGATTTCAAAAAGACACCTTACAAAATCACCCATTGAGTGGAAGTGGATTTTTTTAAAGTAATTACCCGATTTTCCTATTGTGTTTTTAAATATACGCGTTATCAAGCCATGCGCAATAACCACTTAATTTGTCCTGAAAGGTTTAAGAAGTGTTTTTGGACAATCGAGGAGGGCGCTGATTTCCGAATAGCACCATGCAGAATGGTCAAGATGGGTGGAAGTGGTTCACAGGGATCAAATACCGAAGTGCACCGAGGCAATTTGCCTCGGTGCCCTACAGTTTCTTGATGCCCTACATTTTTGCCATTCTTTTCTTGGCCCTTATTCTTACATGTATTGCCTTAATGCCCTTTTACACAATGGAAAATTTCCTTGAAAGGGCCTGCCCTTTAAAAATCATTATTTTGCAACCCTGAAAGTGGATTTTAAAGGGGCATTACCCGATTTTCCTTATTTTTAAATTAGCTTTATGAACCATGTGTAGATCCACTAATTTGACTAAAGGGTTTCAGAAGTTTTTAATAAATCCAATTTTGAATGGTGCTGATTTCAAATAGACACCATATAAACAAAATCCCCCCACATTGGTGGAAAAGTGGATTTACAGGGGCAATTACCCTGATTGTCTTCTTGTATTTTTAAAGCATGTATCAACAATGCCCAAGATCCATCTAATACGACTAAAAGGTTTAGGAAGTGTTTAGGTGAATTTGAGGGTGCTAATTTTGAATATACCATACAGAATCACCTCCCGTTGGTGAGAGTTTGATTTAAAGGGGCAAAGACTTATTTTCCTATTATTTTTGAAAAAAAAAAAAGTCTTATCAAAGGGAAAGAAATATTAGAGAGCACACAAAGTCCTCTGGAGATGGCTGCCTTGATTATATGTTCATGTATGTTTGTCTAAACCTGGTCATTAGAATTAAAGGGCACTCTTCTAATTGACAAATTAAGATTAAAAATCAAATATTAACTAGGTTAGAGTTGTTATAGCGTTTAAGAATTTGTTTACCTTTTTCTTTTTCCAAATATTGTCCCTTTATTGAGGTGTTTACAAAGAATGATCGTATGTTTCACCCCCCCCCATCAGTTTCCCAGAGAAAATAAATGTGTGTTTTTAGTATACTTCGGGGTTTAATCATTACTTGTTTACCAGTTAATCGTATTGAAAGCAACTGTCAGAAAAACTTTTTTTAGTGTCTAGAGTATTTATTTAAGTGCTTTTTAAAGTGGGTTGGGTATAAAGAGCACTCAAACAATTTCTTTTAGACCCACAAATTACAAGGTTTTACTAACAAAAATCTTCAAATTTTTTTGTGATCCCTATTAAAAAAGGGACACATCCCATCTTTTTCATGCATCCCATTTCGATGAAAATGGTATCCCCTGCGGACAAAACTCCACTCCACTTCACCAGCTCATTATCTGTTTACGTTTGTAATTTTAAAAAACCAAATTATTTCGACAGGGGAATAAGATGTTACATTATTCCAACGCACTTATTCTTTTCCTTTCCCGCCTTTTTAGAGAGCATTCCACCTCCAATCATCAATAATTATCTTGTTTAAAAGAACTATTAATAAATGCATTTGAGTAATTCACATTCTAAGAACAAAGGGCCATATAAAGATTATGACCACACATGACGTAGACCAGCGGGAAGGGTCACCCCGTCATTGGAGAATGTGTGTTTCTCAAGGCTACTCAAGACTGGTGCTGATTGGCCAATTTCGAAAATAGTGACAGTTTTTCATTTTCATATGTAGTTTGGGCACGTCTGGGACGTTCTGTACAATCTTCTGTGGTCTTAACCGATTATTTGCTAAAACACTGCTTCATACGTTGTTCAAAACTGGTGCCGCTTGGCGCATTTTTTTCGAAAATCGTGAGAAGTTTCCTTTTTGCGACTGATTTGTAACTGAACAAGTGCCATGCTTGATCTTGTTGATTTTCTGTTGCTGTCCCGCCTACCTACTGCACGGCGATTGAGCATCTCTTGGTCTTGTAAAGTTTTGTAGTTTAACAAGACTGCAGCCGATTTCTTAAAAAATGTGGTCTTGTGTAGTTGAGTAGAGGTCTGGCGCGTCGCGGGTTGTCTTCTATGTGACTACCTTTCTTGGCGTCAACAACTCGGTCGTAACATCGACGAGGCATCCCGTGACAGCGACTGTCACAACTTGTGCCGGCCGTTTCAAGGTCTGTTACTGATCGGGGACTGAACAAGTGGCGTTTCAGCAACCCTTGCACCGTGACGACGGGGCAACTCGCATAATAATCATCAGATGTTTCGGGAATAAAATTGTAAATTTTGCAAGTTTGAACAAGGCTTTACCGATTTTTGAAAAAAGAAGGCGGTCTTGTGTAAGTTGGGTAGAGGTCGGGTCGCGTCGCGGGTTGTCTTCTATGTGACTGTACCTTTCTTGACGTCAACTCGGCGAACAATCGACGAGCAGTCTTGACAGCGACATGTCACAACTTGTGCCGTCGTTTCAAGGTCTGTGACTGATCGGGGACTGAACAAGTGGCGTCGCCAATTAAACATGATTGATCTTGTTGATTTCATGATGCTGTCGCCTACTGCTAGGCGTGTCAGCACCCCTTGTCTCGTTGACGACGGGGAAAATCGCATACTAATCATCCCTGGTCGGGATAAAAATGGTAAATTTTGCAAGTTTGAACAAGACTGTAGCCGATTTTGAAAAAAATGCGGTCTTGTGTAGTCGGGAAGAGGTTGGGTCGGGAGCTGTCTTCTGTGTGACCGTACCTTTAGGCTTGGAAATCGCCAATGCCCAAATCGAGCAGATCGTGTCCTACCCTGCCCCACCCTGACACAAGGCAGAAAACTGGTATTTAGCACAACTGCACGCTATGATTTCAGATTTGAAAAGCCTGGTTGCCAAAACAATGTATGTGTACTTATCATTCCATCATGAAATACCTATTGACAAGTCTGCAGTTGTGCTAAAAACCAGTTTTCTGCCTTGTGCCAGAGCCAGAGGCACTGTAAAAATGAAGGCCATAACATTAAAGACATTTTACAGTTCACCTTTTCTCGGTGGTGGGGGGGGGGGGGCACTCAATATAACCCTCTTTTTCTAACTTTTTTTGTAACCTGACCTCCCATTTTTGTGCTGGCTGTTTGTACCTTTTACCCTATAACCCCCTTTTTTTTAATCTTCAGATACTCTCAATCACCCCCATTTTCTTCTACAACTGCTATACTACAGCAAACCCTTTTTTTTCAACAGTTTCCCCATTAAGTAATTATCAACTTTTAAACAATTTTACATCCAAATTAAAAAATTGCACACGCTTACCGCGCACATTTTGAACAATTTTATTAATTTCAATGGCAATTTGACTTCAGTTTACCTCAAGGCCCCCTTCATAAAGTTCATACTGTAGGACACCCATTCTTCTTCAGCTAATGTCGGCCTACCTTATTGACCCCTGTATTTTTGGTATCATCATTTTTACCTGAAAGGCCCCTACTTTTCACCTGATGGCCGAGACACATAACCGTCACTTCAGATAGGCAGTGCCCCCAGACCTTTTTAGACTGAAGATCATGACCTTGAAATTGTTCATAGCAAATCAAGACTCGTTTGTTATCACGGTAAAAGAGCGTGTAACTAAAATGCTGCCCTCACTTGAAAGACAGACTGGAGTCAAGTACTTATTTGACTTGTCAAATTAGAACTTATAGTTTCTGAAAAGAATTATTAGTGCTTCTATTACTCGTACTGATGCTGCCATTGTTACAAAGTTGTCACCATCCATGTGAAAAGGTTTAAGGTGCAAAGCACCCCGTTCTCTCTCCTTAGACTTATTTTAAGTCTACGAGACCTGAATATAGTGACAAACCCTTTTTTGGACTTAAAAATTTCATTTGTGTAAAAGGCTTACTTAAAATAAGTCCATTTTGATTTCAAATAAACCATCATAAATGAGTTGGTAAAACTGGTTATAAAAATCATTTAAAGATTTATATTTGACTCTAAGGCTTGTGGTTAAATCCTAAAGGGTTTTGTCACTAATGTCAGTCACTTAGACTTAAAAATAAATCTAAGGATTCAGGAGAGTTGTGGTTTACTTCACTAGCTCTTAAATCAGGTGGCACCCCTTTAATCATTTCGCGGTTAAGAGGTTGTCATACTTTTAATAAAATCAACAAATTTAATATCCTGACCTTTATGTTACCTGAAATTTTCTTGGAGATGTGCATACTTGTATTCGTAATTAAAACAGCTATGTTTATCATAAAATCGGGTAGTGTCCCCTTTAAAACAAGAATTTCACACCACTTTCCTTCAACCAACTTATCAATTTTGCATGCAGCAGATTTGAACTCGCAAACCCTCGAATTGACCTAACACCCCCTCTCAAGGGAGCCTTATTTGCCGCACAGTAATTGGCTGTCATTGTTTGAATTACTGCCAATTACATAACAGTTTACAATCCGATATAACCTATAGATACTCATGACCTGCCATGACAATTCATTTTGAATAGGTTACTAATAACGGATAAAAAACATGGACGCCTCCACAAAAAGCTTTTTCATTATATACAAACTTGAATAAAATCATCTCTAATAACAACTCCTTTGTTAAAAACAATGACAAACAATACAGCTCCAGCAATATTCAAATGGCAATCCCAATTGGCTAATGAGTGAAAAAGAATGCATATTTTGCCAGACTAATAAAATAATAATATGAGGAAAAAACACCATTTTTCAAGGGCCATCAGAACCTCAACTCGGGGCTCGCGATAGCTTGTTTAGCATATATTTTGCTACACATTTTCTGCCATTTGCTATCAATTTTAATTGTAAGATGTGTAGCAATTTTTCCCCATAATAGACGTTTGCACTATCATCTGATCAAAGCCAAGAGCTGTTGCAAAATTGCTACACAAATAAAATCCTTAGCACGATCGCCTACTCAACGAAGCATTCATTAGCGTGCTTCATTCCAGGATGGCAGCCAAAAATGTCTCCAAAAGTTCCACCAAAATGGGCAGGTTTGTGAATACTTCAATTTTGATATAATTTTTGGAAGAAACCACACAATGTTGTTTAAAGTTTAAAAAAAAATTTCCGATTTTTGTCTATCTTCCTCCCTACTTGATAATGAGACCTGACCCTTGTACACACTGACCTTAAGTACCGTGGGAAACAACTTGCGGTTTTGATGCTAGACGCTATAATGCATAGTGCAACTGCCCTATTCACTACTGTGCTAATATTGATGGTTAACCACTAAAACGGTAGTTTTTTTATCGGTACCTTAGAAGAAATGGAGTGAAAGTAAATCTAGGACGCCAATGGGAAAAATACTGCCTTTCACCTGATATCAAATTTAAATACTACTTCCGGAAATCAGGGGGTCCCAAAGACGATCGGAACAAAGCAACCTTTAGGGCATTATAACCGCTTCCAATCATAATTTATCATTAATATGGTAACTTTAAAGGTTAAATAAATCCATAAAGGGCGTTTCTGTTTTACCCACCATCTTAATTATCATTTTCTATAGAATTGTTTTAATGATGCCATATCACATTTGCACATGAGCTTTAAATGCTCAAAAATTGGCACCATCGTTTTTTTGATAAAGTTGGGCTTAATGTATCCAATAGAAACAAGAAAATAAACAAGACAATATAACTGAAATGGCCCAAACATGAGGCGGTGATTAGCTTTCGAAGTGAACCTGCAGTCCAAAGGTCATCTGAGGTTCATTTACCAGAAATGCCCCGATAATGACAAATTTGTTTAGAGACTCTTGACCTGAGTACATAACGATAGCTTAACAACTGCTAAGTCAAAGGTCACACATGGGGGACTGCAGTATGATAACCTAAAATTAGATGCATTTTGAGAGAAATTTGGAGTTGAAGAAAACAATTTTGCCTCAAATTGCAGTTGCTCTCCAGATTCAACTCATATATCAGAAAATCGAAAAATCATCAATCAGATTTGGCAAAGTTTGTAAACAAATAATATGTATCCTAAAGACCGATAAAGTGGTAAGACCAAAAGCAGCCTAATAAGGACAAAATCTGATTTACAGTCCTTCACTTTTGAGCTATTCCTGTGAATTTCAATAGATTTTGACTCTTTGGATAGATCACGATAGTGTCTTTTAAGACTAGGACCCAAGTACAATTCCATGTGTATCTCTTTTGGTTATTTAAAAAATATACATTATTAAAAAAATGTTATACTTTTCTGGAAATTGACTGGAATTGAAATGGAATTTCCGGGAGCTTGTGTGCGGTCTGTGTGTGGTAAGCATACTTGATACCATATACTCAAGGCAACAACAAAAATGCGTGTACTTGTATTTGTTGATAGTAACAGGTTTTTTCTTTGACTAGCTCTTGTACAAGTGCTGCATATACATTGTAGTAGCAATTGGACTGGTGTGATATCTGGGCTAGGGGGTCAAATTTTGATTTCTTTTCTTGAGAGAGATTATACAAGTTTTCAAAGTTCACTCTCTCAGCCCATATAACAAATAAAATTCCCAATTGTATTATTCAAAGAACAACAAGGATGTTTGTACAGTGCTATGTGATTTTTTGGATTTGTCTGACAACCAAGGTGGCAGAAAGTTATTCAAAAAATGGACAAAAATTACATTTGCTGAAAGAGAAGAAAAACGGTGTCCATTTGCCTTTGTGGCCCCCATCTTAATCTTTGAAATTATTATACATCCACCTCTATCTAAAACAAACACTCCTACTTACAAAAGATTATATAAGGGTAAAAAGAACATATACTCTGGGCCAGCTCGAAGTATGAAGTAGTGACGCGGGCGGTATACATTGAACCGCTTTCAGCGCGCACGTGGCAAGTCAAGCGCACTGCAACTGAAAGTCCGCCTGGGTCTATGCCGCATCACTACTTCATACTTCAGAAGAACAAAGTATACATAACTGCTCTGAAAATGACTAGATCCCAGACCTCAAGTCAGAACTTTCAATGCACATCCCTAGACAGAGCATATTTTAGATACATGTAGGCCTACTGTTTTATCTTTAATACCTGATTTTCAGTTAAGCCAACGACTTAAATGGTTGCAACAAGAGATTTCCAATAACGGGTGTCCCTAAAATTGAAATTGAATATTTGATTTTTGCACTGGTTTTTTTTTTTTTTTAATTAAAAAATTATCCCATTTGAAAGGATTAAGCTGAGAACTGTTTCTTTGGTACAACAATTGGGAATTGTCTAATTTCGCTACTGTTTCCTTTGAAATATAAGCATACAAATCATCACCTTTTGTTTTCATGTTAAGTTAACCCTCTGTATTTCTGTATCCAAATAAAATGTAGTGAATCTATTGAGTGTATATAAATCACTACATATCACAGAAAAATATGGATGACTTGAAATCTCTCATTGCACCTTTAAAGGCACTATCAGTGATCAATCCGGAAGAGTCAAAATTTGACATTTTAGTAATAGCTTAAAAAGTGAATGATAATTTTGTAGCATTCTCGTGATTCTTTCGAACTGGAAAAATTAGCAGAAAAGGAGAAAACACAAATGTAAAAGAATGAAATTGCAATTCAAGTACGTTTGTAGTAAGTGCCGAACGGACAGTAATGACTAAAAATGCCGATTTTGTCCTTATTAGGTTGCTGCTGGCCTTATCACTTGTATTGTAGATATGTTTAAGTACCCTGTTCTGTTACAGACATCAAAATCTGATTTTGATGATTTTGTTAATTTTCTGATTTGGAAAACACACTGATTGTGCCTCTTATGAGGTTCCAGATTAGCAAATCACTGTTAATCGATTTGAAGTGTTTTTATTTTCGTAAAAAAATGCTACCTTCATTTGCCAAAAATATTGACAAAACAAAAAGTTACATTTTTCCTTGTGGGGGTACCATTCAAATATATGGGTGTACCATAAGTTCTACCATGGGGTGTATTGTATTGTAAGATGGGCAGGGAATAGGTCAAATAATGTGCAATCAAATGCATTGAGTGTAATGCTTATAGTCAACAATAACAACACAAACCAAGACACTACTTAAAATTAAAAACATGTCAAAATAAAAACACTGGCCTTGAAATAATGGCTGACAAAGCTAAGACACTGGAAAACATTTTGAAAGAGTGTCTGTGCCCGCAAATTTAAAGTAAACAACAGATTTTTTTTATGTTGGAATGTTTCCAAATAAAAACATACAAAAGAATTTCCTTGGCCTATTTAAAGTTGGGGGAAGTTCTTCCATAACTTTTTAAGGTGCTTTATAGAACCTTAGCAGTGCTTAGGGTGAAAAATACCAGGACAAAAAAAAAGGTTCTATGTTGAACCTTTATTTCTAAGAGTGATAGAATTTTACTGGGCCGGATCAAATTAAATGGTAACCAAGTACTTCCAGGAAAGAGAAAACGAACAGGGTTAAACTTAATGCTGTGGAAAAAAGGTTAGGCTGGCACAATTAAACAACCAAGAAAATGTCGACAAATTGTGGTTGTGCTGAATTTGGATAGTAAAAATTGCCCACAAGGTCAAACTATTTTGTACTATAGAATACATACGATCTTTTAACTAAAAATAAACCACGGTAATCTTGATGTGCTATTTTTCCCCAAGCTATAACAACCAGTCTTTTGACTGATTGTAGAAAAAATGTAGTTCAAGGTAATTCTTTGTATTCAATTTCCTGCCGATGAGAAGAAACTTCTATTGTAGCAAGAGATTTAGATGTTATTGAGATATAGAAAAGGCTGCTTGTACATTAACTCTGTTTGATCAGATGGTAGAGTACATGTTAGTGATTTTGGTACCGTCATGAATGTTATTTCCATGTTGGGCAAAAAAGAGGTAATTTCAAGTATGCTATACATTGTAATCAGAGCCCATTAAATTGCATGTTTGTTTTGTTGTTTTTTTTAACCGTTTTTATGAGTTCATGTTTTTCAGACCAAAATATGCAAAGGCTAAAATTTAAAATACAGTTGATCTATTTAATACATTTGTTTCATCATTTATGCAACAAAAAGTATTATAAGCTAATATTATACAGTAGCAACCCTGTTTTGGCACTGATGTGACGAACCATTTGGGTGTGATGTGATGGCATTCCGAGAAAAGCCTGTCAAATTTCAAAAAAATAAGAAAAAACCAACAAAAACACACCAATAAAACAATGCATTTTACTTTAAAAAAAAAAAAAAACTTTTTATTTTGGCCTTATAAATATAACAATGCATATAAATTCTCATATAAAGTCTCATAACTATAATTCATAGGTAATATAAACAAATTAAAATGCCAAGTGCAAAACGCAAAACCAGGTGTGAAGTTGTACCAGAGGCCCCAAACTTATTCTCAGAACATGTATAATTGCTTAAAACATGTATTTCCTGAATGGGGATATTAAAAGTAATATAATTTTCAGCAAAATGCACAAAAGGCAGAAAGGTCAAATCTGCACACAAAGCATTGATCCCTCTGCACACCATGTGCTGTGACATGGTGTCCTGAAATACATCAGCATTTTTCCACCAATTAGGCGTTTTCAACAAATTATAATTGTCTATTTGGGAAATTGGATCCCCAGAATTTTCTCTGTTATGCCCTGGCTTTACCAACACCAGCTCCAGAAAGAAGCCGTCCCCAACACTTTGCTTGCAAATTTCTCTCGTGCCACGTGGGACCCTCTCATAGCAATAAGACAAATTGTGATAAAAAATTTAAAAAAAAGGAATGGGGGAGAAGCCACAGACTTAAATATAACATAAGATGGTGATCGCCAGCGCAAAAGCCGTAACCATCTTTTCCCGCAGTGCGTACTTATTTCCATAGCGTTGTGTACCAATTTATTCATATATTCCTTGATTTCCATAATCTGGTGTACCAATTTATTCATATATTCATGCATTTGCATAGAACGATGCACCGTTTCCAGGCCGGTTACGGCGCGTGTGCGTGCGAGTTTCGAATGGATGACCGTAATGAATATTTCAAAACACGGTTAAGATGGCCGCCTACATGTATTCTTCAACGTGGGCGTACGGCATCTCTCTTTATTAATATCTATGGGACAAGCACATTTTCAACTATATTCTGAGCAGTTCATGGGTGTAATGGTACAATTTCAAATAATATTTCGAGAAGCTCTCCTATTTTGCTTTAATGCATACTCCAAAAGGAACAACACCTCACTTACAAACCTCTGTGGCAAGCAATACACGTTTTGCAAAACACGTACTTTTTGTAGTCATAAGAATCTAGTGAATTTTGAATTTTACGCCAGAGCAGTTTAGTATTTTTAGATTTGACAACTGTCTTGAAATACATAATGCATGTTACGTACCATATAAACAAAAAAGAGAGGAAAATATAATAAAAGACTGTTTTTAGTAACCTTTCATCGGTCAACCACATTCTGTTTTTTCTCCAGTATGATGTAGACGGAAATGGCCACATCACAACAAAAGAACTTGGCGAATGTCTCAAGAAGAATGGCGTAGATCTCCCTGGGTACAAGCTGCGGGAAATCATTAAAGAGATGGACAAGGATGAAAGTGGGGCCATAGAATTTCAAGAATTTTGTGACGTAAGTAGACCAAACTATGTGACTGGAGTACTGACATGAGTAGTAGATCATAGCGAGGGTTGACAAACAGAAGGACGTAACTCAGCACTGAAAGAAATATTAAAGAATTTCTTTAATTCTGCTGCAATACTGCTTTTGAGAAATGTGATGTTTAATATTTTGTACTAAGCAAATCTATTCATTACTCAAAATGTAAACATCTCATAAAGCTCATATATGGTACTGTAAGCAAACAAAGAACAATTTTTAATTATGAACAGCAGAATTAAAGAAATTCTTTAATATTTCTTTCAGTGCTGAGTTACGTCCTTCTGTTTGTCAACCCTCGATAGGCAGAGTAAATTTGTTGATTTTAATTTTATATCGATCATCTATGGACATAGACTGCTTACAATGGTATCATCATATATTTTATATCAATCACATTTAAAAATGAATCAATAACAAAATAAGATGACAAAGTTGCAACTGAAGGCAAAGGCTGAAGAATTTGTTGTGGCACCTTACAAAGAAAATAAACCAAGAATTTCCTAACATTAGTACAGATAGCACTCACTATCAATCTCACAAATGCGCATTGGGTCTTCCTTGCTTCGCACCGCTGTTTTTCCCAGGTTTGACCCTCGGTCAGGCCTGCGATTTCATGTGCATTTTGGTTTTCAGTCCATACTCGGCCTTCGCAGGTTTTACCTTGCGTACTCTGGGTTCCTCCTGCTTTTAAAAACTGGGCTTCTTCTTGAGTGGTAAAGCATCTTCGTTGAACATGTAAAATGACACGATAGTGTTGATGTGTCATTAAATACTTCCTCCTCACACAACAGGCGACAGTAATGGCAGTGTCTCTGAAAAGACAATAATTAAATGGGCATTTCGTGATCCACGGCCTTGTCCCATGACTTGCCTAAAAAAGTTAAGATTTTAGTATCATCTGAACCGTTGAGCTAAGTATAATATGTGTGCCAATCTGACATGCAAATCTGATCGTCTCTGCAAGAAATTTGCAATTTTGTATTAAATTACAGTGGGCTATATAAGACACTGTGATACAAACATTTGCTTACAACACCAAAACATTTAGATCAGAACTTAAATTTGAGAATAAGCTTTTCTCAAGGATATCTAGTAAGACATAAATAAAACAGAAGGGGCTAGAAACGTAGAATGCACCTTTAAGATGAAGAAACAACATATCAAGAAAACATGATGTTACCAAAATCATTTGATGTTCAAGCGATATATAAACAAAACCCAACAACATCGTAGTGCACGTAGAGTGCATGCAGTACACAAAATGATCAACACACATGCATTTTTTTACTGCCATGTATTAGGATAACTCTCAATTTATCTTTCCTTGAGTCTGTGGCATTAGAAATGGTCTATAGACGACTGTCGTCTGAAGAACCATTTTAAGAGTCACTGACCAAAGACTTGGCATAATAATATGCTTTTAGGTGCTTTGAGCATCTAATTTCTATCCGTTTACGGACAGAAAATACAAAATTGCAATTTTCTTGCAAAGATGATCAAATTTGCACTTCTGATTGGGCACACATACTATAATTAGCCTGACGGTTCAGATGATGCAAAAATCTCAACTTTTTTCAGGTAAGTCGTGAGGGACGAGGCTGTGGATCACGAAATGCCCCTTTAACAGTAAATGTTAATTATATGGCTATAATTATCAAATGAAGTAGAATTTTCATGTAGGAAAGGTTAAAAAATGATAGTAAATATGGCAAGAAGGAAATAATACCTGTTTCAGGATATAGCAGTTAATCTTCAGAATTGGCAAGGAGATGAAGGCTAACAGGATATTTGTAGAATTCAGGAAATCAGGGGTTTACTGCAAAAATCTGCATTAGCTGCCATTTGTAGTTGTGTTCTTATTATGTGTTATAACTGCCAAATCTAACACCTGGCAGCTATTGCAGTTGGGACCTTTTTGCCCTAAACCCTCTGCTTGTCAGGCCAGGTTTCCTATATGAGGGCCTGCTACTGGTATCCTGGTAACCAGTACTACCTGTCCCAGGGCCGAGTTGTCGACGGCTAAACCAGCACCCCCATTGGGTTTTTTAAGAAAATCTGATGAGGAGGGTAGCTGGTTACCCTGGTAGAATGAAAAAGAATATCTACCTACAAGGGCGTCAGCTCTGGAGAGCTAATGGCGGCCATCCAGCACATGCTGCCTTGCATGGATGGTGGGCATGGTTGCCCAAAGGCTAGGTCCACCGCCGAAAACTGTGGATTGACGTCAGAGGGCATCCGGTCCACATTTTATAGTTTGCTCAATAATCCTCACACTGCAGCATTTGCTGGTGTGAGGTGTATCCGGCCCCACTCCCGTTAGCCAGGGACAAAAACGGATTTTAAAACTTGGTTTAATAAAACTCGAAATGAAACTCTCAGTAGCTGCAAGTCGTTCTAGAGGAAACCTGCGCGAGCGACGCAGTGTTGAATATGGATCGAAGATTAATTCACGTAAGAGACCTGAGGACATTAATTCCAGAAGGAAGTGCCCCCAATTTTTTTTTTCAAACTGTTTTTTTTTTTGGCATATTTGGAATGCTACCAATGTATTAGATCACACTGAAGTGAATAAGCCGATACACCGTCTTTAGTTCATAGAATAATGATTTAGTATTTTCGGTCAGCATAACAGAAATCAAAGCATGCGGTTTCTTATGGGGAATGATTTACGATAGCAGGCAAGTTAATTATAAAAACAAGGGTGCGATTTTGTTTGTCCAATAAACCTTCAAAAGGTCTTGGTAGTGGTCTACAACTGATCCAGGCCATTTGAGACATTTGTATCCTCAAAAATCTTCCGAGTCAAGCCCGAGATGGATTTGAACAGTAGGACTTGTATTTATGGAAAGGGAAAAGTGAGATTGTTTCACCAATTCCTCTCTCTCTGTTGGATATGTACATGTAGCCTTCAGCCCTATACTAAAGAGGGTTATGCGATCTTCCAAATTCCTAGCTGACAGGGAGGCAAAGTTTTGCACTAAAATTCAAACAATGTCAATTTTATCTCTATTTGCTGTAGCCTTTGAGCGTTGAAGTGTACCTTGTTTTAATATCATTCCGATTTCTGCAATCCTACAAGGTAAAACTATGAGTGTTAAAGGCCACCATCAGTAGATTTGCTATTTTAAATCAGAAAATCAAAGGAAAATCTCAAAATCGATTTGTGCAGTCTTGTAAAGTACGGGTACCCTAACATATCCTACAATGATAGGACCAGAAGACACCTAATAAGGGCAGGGAAAAAAACTCACCTATATACAGTAGTCCTTTTATGTCCGTTGGGACACTTATTTACAAAAACGTAATTGATGTGGCGAGTCATATCTTTGAACACTGCAGTTTTCTTCCTTTTATCTCAATGATTCGGTTGGGAAAAAGTAATTATGAGAATCCTGCAAAGACTGATCCTTCACTTTAAGCTATTCTGCGAAAATTTCAAAATATTTTGACTCTTTTAGGAGGCATTCACTGATAGTGTCTTAAAGTACCAGTTTTTCCGACTATTTGTTCAGTTCTTATTTTTTATTTTTATATATGATCAAGGTAAAACTGTTGAGTATAAATTGTAGGGAATGTTATCAATCTTTTTCCCAAAAAGATAGTGATGATGAATTGTCCTCTGAGGTGACTCACCCAAGATGTAATCTAGAACACGAAGTTGTAATGGAATTAGGTGTATATGCAGAGATATGACGTCAGATCTCCTTCTTATTGCACGGACACATGAGGAGCTCTGATTGACTGGTGGTCAATCAGAGAGCTTGTTCTAGCCACGTAGCACACCTATGTGGAGAGCTCCTAGAGATAGATAGAAGTTATACCCTCTTACAACCCATAAAACCACTGCCCGCGACGACAACACATGTGACTAAGGTGCCAAGTTGTGCTTGAGTAACGCCACAATAGTCATTTTTCTTCAAAAATTTCATGTGCTCAGTAATTTTCTCAAATATTAGTTGTATTAAAGCCTGACACACCTGTTTCCAAATACAATAATGCAAAAAACTTGCAAAAGTGAGGAGTTGTTTACATCCCAGGGTGAAGACACTAACATGATAGCGGTTTAAAACTAAGCTAAATAAAAATTCTCAATAATTAAGGGGCGCTCATCTTGATTGTCATCCTTAAAAACCAACCACTCACCAATCATATGTGAAATTTTGGTACCATGAACCGTTGTATTTTCAACAGACAGGTAACAAAAAAAAAGAAACCATTCATTAGCTTCCCACAAGCATTGCCCCCAATGGAGGTTTTTGTACAGGTATCAGAATCGTGAGAAATGGAAACCTGACTAAATTGACAGTTCTGATCACAAACTTGGAATTTTTTTAAGACTGTTTTATCTCAACGATTCCCATGGACTACATGTACAAAATCTCCATTGGAAGCAAGGCATTGTGGGAGTACGTAGTAATTCTTCTCTTGGTAAAGAATAGTATGCTTAGGTTTAAGGTCCATGGCCTGATCGCTGAAAGCAAAAGTATGCAGCACCCAAGATTTTTCCACAAGTGGTCAGAATTTGGGTTCTGACAAAAGCTAAGGCTGATTTTCTCATTTTAAACCGTGAAATGTTCTTGGCCGGAGGGATGTGTGGTTGGATATTATGATGTGAAAATGATTGATTGATTTATTGATTCTTTATTTGAGCGGAGTTTGCCATCAACAAATCAATTCGAGGTTGTTACCCAACTGGCAGGCACAACATGGCACATATCAGGGATGTAAGTTTTCGGCAATAGCCTGAATTCAGGCCTTCCGGTTTAACTCAAAATTTCAGCAATTTTATAATTTTCAGCCTTTTGGAGGCTTTTTGCCCAAAAATTCACAAACCTTTACAGCCGTCAGGCTTTGATCTTCAGGTGCATCTACATCCCTGACTTATATGTGTTAAAGAATAGCATTTTTATTTTTGGAACATTTGTAGTCCATAATGTTTGCAATTAATAAACTTACATGGAACTTTTCATTAAAGAATCTAAAATTTGAGACCTGGATGGTTTTTAGGGGCGGAAGCCCCCTAAGGCTTTTTCCAAGAGATGTAGAGTTGGCCTATTTCGGTCCAAACTGGCCACTCGGCCCACTACCTCCATACGGGCCACTATGATAATGGAGTCGAGGGTTCATCATTTACGCCAGAGAGGAATAGAGGGATTTAAGGGGGGGATTCATTTTTTGTGTATGTGGAGCAAGCGGGGAAACATGGAAATTTTCATATAGGAGAGAGGGAAACATGAACTGAAAAAACTTTCATAAAGAAGGAGGAACCATTAGCCCAGGCGAAATGTCAACCATGCATGGTTAGACTGTGCTGACCATGGCCCAAGAGGACAGACGAGGTGCTGACATGGTTGATAAGATCAAAGCATGTCATTGACCATGGTCAACCATAGGTTCAAACCAATGTCAACCATGGGTTCAAATGTGGTGCCATTTCTCAAACCTATGGTTGACCAGGGTCAAAGCTGGCCAAGTGCAACTCAGTTGGCATGGTCAAGACAGTTCTACCATGGTTGACCACGGTTGAACCATGCTAGCATGGTTGAAATTTCACTGGAACATGAAATTTTTGAATAAGCAAATGGAGAATACATTTTGTTTTTCCTTCCCCTAGGCAATAACAAGGACCACTCCTAAGAAATGATTAGGGAGTGAGTGGTCTTAGCCTGACATTAATTCTTTGGTCTGGTCAGTGTTGTCACCTTGGGGTGGGTAACTTTTTAAGGGACATTTCACAGACTCGGTACCAGGGTTGGAGTAGATTCAAGGATTAGTTTTAATATCGAAAAATTCAAGGAAGTGAAACCTCAAACTAACAGGAAGTCCCAAAAAGGTGAAGATTAAAAACCTGTTACTAATTGTTTCAGTATTTTGTGACAAGGAAAGAAAGGTGTTAAAAATGTCATGTTGTTATATGACAACACAAGGTTTCCTCAATTAGTGGATGTGTGTTTAATCGATCTACCAATGATATTTTCAGTGTGAGTGAGAGGCATGAGAATGTTTTTCTGCAGTGCAGAGAACATTGGAGCCCAAAATAAAATTTGGTTAGTAGCCAAATGATAAGGACTTGAAATTTTTGATGGGGGAGGAATTTTGGGGACCTCTGGCAGCAATGGCCATTGACAGAAAAGCATGTAAAAAAAATGGGTTCTTGAGTGAGAGAAAGCAAATTTCAGAGGTGATTTTGGTATTAATTGCTAATTTTTTTACATGGGGTTTTGGGGTGACAATTGATGCTTGAAAATCAGTCGTAATAGCACTTCATTTGTCACCTCCAAAATTAACAATAAGTGCCCAAAGGCGATTTCTGTATTAAACTAAATACTGGAGAAAAGGCATGTGATTAGTTGACATAATTTCCATGTTGCCATCATCATATTAGTAACAACTTTTACAGTTGCAATGTATCAAGATTTCAGTTGGCCAAAAAAAATATATGTGGGCTATTGCGTTTGTTATTATTAGAACGTGCAAATAAGGTTACAGAATAGGCTTAGCTTTAAACTTGATTGCAACTTGTAATGCGATATTACTGTCAGTGAGTGAAATTGTTTTGTTAAAGGGGGATGGTCGATTAAGTGTTTATGTGAGAGAATGACTTCCACCCCAAAACTCCATCTGGAAAAGTGGCACCGATATTTCTATCAGTTTTGATGCGAGATCTAAAACATGATTTTGTAAGCCCCATAGAGTACGTGTAAAATTAACAATGTTGACCAAATGGGGTTCCCTCACAACTTCTATTTTAATTTACCAAACAGGCGCATAGCCAGCCCGGTGGGTCCGAGGGGGCAATTCATGTGTAGGTGACCAAAAATTAAATGTCCCAATCACAAAGCCAAAATTTCCCGGTCGCAGGGCAAAACACTTCGGAAATGGGGCTGGTTGAACTGAACGATCCGTGTTTTATTTCCCCGATTTTCCCCGCAAGCTTTTTTTTCAGAGGGGGGGGGCACTCTGTCCCCCCCCCTTTTCCCCCACCTGGCTCACCACTGACACCAAAACTTGGTTTGACCCCTAAGATTTCACAGGAGAAATTAGACAATTGTCCCCAGAGGGGCCCTTGACAACCCCAAAATAAAGTGGTGGTGCTCCACAGCCACGGAAATTAAACGTAGGCTGGCAAAGAGAGCAAGTACATTACATACAGTGTAACACCGCAATGCCATTACTAGACACAAAAGGCCAATGCCCATCTAACAATATCACAGATAATACGAACGATTTCTTCATCATAACGTACAGGGCCCCCCCCCAATTCACAACATCCACTTGATCACATCACAACCACACAATTTGATAAATGTCTAAGCATCAGTTTAAAGCTAACTCCCTCTGCGGAGCGGCGTCCACATTAAACAACACAAACCATAAGCACAGGCTTAGGACTTCACATCTCTTTCACATAGCGCCTCTGATCGATCCACAGCTCCAAGACCAACTCCCTCAGATGAGCGGAAAATCGCCTAAAACAAACCCAAACCAATTACAAAATGAAGTCCTGCCGGCTCTACTACTGCCATTTTCCCCCAAAAAACCGCCAACCAAGTGCCCTTTTTAATGTTTTATTTATTTAATATGGATCTATTTATTTTATCACACTACCCAGACCCACAAAACCCATTAGAATTAACATTACTCCCCTTACTGCCAATATTATTCTCTGGAGTGAAACCAGGGTAACGCTGATGGCAAGCACCCACGATTGAAAGCACAACATCATGATACCAACAATTCACTCCAAACCTCCTAACCAAACTATTCGCACTTTGACACGAAAGCGCACACACTAGCACTCGGTCGTGGGACAACCAAGTGTTGCGCTAACCAGCAGTCAGTCATCGGTCGACACAAACATTTTACATGGGACAAATACGCTTTCATACCACTAACTTCACCACGCAATCCCGAGTCAGAGGCTCACTACGCTTACAGACTCTTTTCAAACTCAGGCATCTTACGGCATCAGCCCACTCTCTTTGATATAAAACCTGACAAAGCTTCAAAACCATGATACGCACGCACAATCGTACATTGCCTGATTCGGGGAATTCCCCACGCAGAATATACGGGTTACACGAACCTGTGACGTCACCATTCGGGCTCGGGAAAAACGCCTCATCCACAACCCAACTGTACCACTCTAGCCCATACTGCGGCCCACACAGTCCTAGTAATGGCGCTCACGCTAATGTTTGGGAGAATCGACTGATATTAAAAGACGGACCCACAGAGTTTGGCGTATAAAAGGCGGGAAAGGGGGGTTGACAACCAGTGTGGGAGGAGACGAAAACAGCAAACTCTGCAACCAGACAGGCCCCTAGCCAACCCACCTAGATAATAAAATATGCAAAACACTCACAAATAAGCTCAGCCCCGCACCTGAAACCCAATGTATGCATGAAAAAAAATTTTTGAAGTGAAACCCCACCCTTGCCAAACATTAGGGCTAACCTGGACTGGACTGAGTACGGAAGCTCCGCTACGGCTTTTTTTGCCGGGCGAAACTGCCTAAACTTCACCTTGAAACAGCACAAAACCCCCATAACCACCACCGGCACAAAGGATACAACACGCGCCGCTACAGTGAAAAATGTTTAAAAACGACCCCCAACCCAATTGGAATGCTACACCACGCTCGTGGAACGATCTGGACTCACCTGGGGGAGGCCAGCGCGGCTCACCATTCACCAATCCACCGCTACCTCAGCTGCAATGGCCCGTGAAGAACACCAGACAAAACTTACAAATTTTCCCCACAGTGAGCTATTCCAGGACTAGGTTGGCCCCGGAATGGCCATTCTTTGCTAGAGGAGCGAGCATTTAGGCTTAGTCCCTCGTAGATTTTTCCGGCAGGGGTAATCGTGCTCGCCAAAGGTAGAGCCAATTTCCGCACGTCACTGGTTTTTGCTCTCTGCCGAAAATGCGAAGGTTACAACCTTCCCTCCAGAAACCAAAACAACGCGACCGGGAAGCCTCATTGGCTATAAGGTGCTGACGTCACTTTGTGCCGCCGCAGCTACTGGCACGCAAGGCCGACGATGCTGAAACGGCAGACACGAAAGACAATTTGGGAGACTTCCTGACCACCCCAACCCACAAGGGGGGGGAGACCAAAACAAGCCAGGAGCGGGCCCCCGTGTGGCAAAATCACTATGGCCATACAAGCTGGCAAATGTTGTACATAGTAGCTTTCTTCAGTACCAAATTGTGACCACTTCGGTAAAATGTGGGTTTTGGGGCACGAGGCTATTATCCTATTAGCGATTGGGTCATGGACCTTTATGGCATTTTCCATCAATGGTTTTGCTCTACTACCCCACCTGCTGGTGCTACTCTGAAAACTTTCTGTTTGAGGTAAACCTCTGTTTCCTCTGGTATCCCACTATTAAAATGTAAATGCCAGTGGAATACTGATGGGAACTCAGCTTGTTGAGTAGGAAAATGCTGCAGGAGGTCCTTTTCTACAGGCTATTTTTATCTGCCATCTGGTATATACCGGCTATTAGCCACCTTTTTGCTTAAGGATTAGCAGCGATAAATGTAGGAGAATCGCAATGTGTTTATTGCATTTTTTAACATATAATCATTGATAAGTGTGTTACATTTCAATATAACTGCTTTAATGTAGAAACAAACCACCAAATTGAGAAAATGAAGTTTTCGTCAACCGTCTCAAAATCTACATTAAATAGCTGATTTGTGGTTTAGACCAGGACGAATAAACAAAGATCAATCATGTTTGTGTTTTGAGGTCACACTGCATCAACATGTGCTCAATATACGCTTAAAATCTGGGACATAGTAACAAGGCCCACGTCGGAATTTTGATACGCATGTATATAAATTACAGCATAATATAAAAGTACTGCCCTTGTCTTAATACACGGATTTCAAGCCAGCCACTCGCAGGTTATGTTCGTATTCCATGCCAGTACAAAATACAAAAATATGAATTTTTGATGATTTTTTCGATGTTTCGGCATAGCAACTTGCTGCTAATCCCTTTAAGCAGAATGTGTACTAGTCAGTGATGAGTTGCCCATCATCAGCACCAAACCTGTTTATCTATCGGTGCTTGTTCCAATTTTTATGTATCGTGTTCTCTACTTGATATTATAGCCTGGCACAATTATACAGTACTTATACCACCACGTATTGTGGGAAACAAACTGCGGTTTTTGATAGTAGAAGACGATAATGACATTACAAGGCCCTATTCACTACTGTGCTAATTTTGATGGTTACCCATTTGAAACAGCATGTTTGGTGTGGTCTGTATCTCGGGAAAGGAATGATTGGAAGCCGCGAATCAGACAACAATGAGGAAAAATACAGCCTGTGATATAAATCACTTCTACTTCCGGGTAAATACGGGGGGTCCCAAAGGTGATCGGAAACAAGCACAATATACAGGCCATATTTTACTGGTTCTGATTTTGTTGGGACCACACTACACACTAACTGTAGGCTTCTGATTTTTTTGAGACACACTATAATCTGTTGGATTGTTTCGTATGGTAGTGTTAAACTAATGACGGAAACCCAAAATTGTCCAATCACAACCTACACAATCAGTAAGCAAAACAAACACAACAAATGACAAGGTTTAAAACAACAAATCCAGGAACACTTATGTTGTTTGGATACCTGAATCCCGGACTGAATAGTGCACAGAAAACCAAACCGAATCGAATCAAGATCCAATTCTCCAAATCTATCTCAAGTTCCGCCTTAACATAAAGGTCACCCACTGGCTAATGAAACCCTATACCAACAATGAGGCCTACTGCCACAGTTATTATCATGTGCACCCCAGTGTGCCAGTACATTTGCTATTAAAACATGAATGTATAAGAATTGTATATCAATTTCTTATTTGAAGGATTTTGGCTGCGCCACGATGTGTATGGGTGCTTAGAGTTAGATGAAAAACTAATGCGGGGGGGGGAGGGGAACCTATTTTAAGATTTAAAAATAGTGCGGCAAAATGTGCATGTTGTTAACAACATGTGTTAAAGGCATATCAGTGATTAGTTAATATGAGAAAAAATCAAAAAAATAATCGATTTTTGCATGTCGTGTACAAGTGCATGTACCCTACATACTCTGGCAAATGATAAGACCAGCAAGCAAACCTAAGGACAAAAATCGGATATTTTATTCATTTACTGTCCTGACGCGGACAATTACTACAACACTAAGTGAATGGAGATTCAAATTTTGTACACTGTTTTATCTTTTCTGACAATTCTCAGTTGGAAAAGTAAACTTAATTGAATTCTACAGACTTATCCTAACGTTTAAGCCTTATTTCTGCAAATTACGAGTATTTTAAATATCCGGGGAATCATCTGATAGTTGTCTTACACCAAAAGTGGGGTCTCTAGAAAGGCCCATATGGGTGATGAATTGTACATTTGGGACTTTGTGACAAGGTGAGTCCAAATTTCACTTCCAGGGAGAAATGCCCTCTATTCTCCCATGTTGACGGACCTGCTGACATGTCTAAAGGGACATAAGCAAATCATGTACCTGCGGCAAAAATGAAACCTTCCCGCATCATAACGCATTACAGAGCCCATAATTGTGTGGGAAATAAAGAAAAGGCCAAGACTTTGAAAGGAGCCCAATTGGGCACACAGAGCAGAGTAGAATGTTGATCTCCTTTTAAAACAGCATACTTTGAAATTAATGTATTTTCAATGACCCACTTATACTCGATCACGCGTTGATATAGGGACAATCTGTACTTTTTACGGGTGAAAGCGGTTGTGAGGGGCGCACGGTTATATGAAATTTGCACCCCCTCCCCCCCCCCCCCCCCCCCCCCCCCCCCCCCCCCCCCCACCTTCCCCCCCCCTGCACTCCTAGTTCGTGCGTTCTTATACTGTGTGCTCTAAGGTCGATACGATGTGCAGTGGTCAAATCATAGAGTGTCACTGGTAAAAGTAACGTAACTAAAATGGAAATATATCTGTATTCAGGCAGGTGGGCTATGAATCTAAATATGGTAACAAGGTTTGGCGCTGTCCGCCACATAGGTGATATGGGTCCTCATCATTACTTTCATAAATTAACCTAAACTATACAGCTTAGTAAATACGGACAAATACAATAGTCAAGACCCACTCATAGATGGTCCAACAATGTTCTTAATAGTTGACGCACATTGGATACATATTTTTTCTATGTAAGGCAGAGACCCCGATTCTGAAAAGAACTTCTTCCCTATTTCACCTAATGGATATAACCCAAAAATTTTCCCCAGCTCCTATATCAGCGCGAATCGAGTATAAATATAACCTGGGGATGTGCATGTCCCATTGGTTATTATGGAAAGGGGTGAATTAGGCCAAGGCGGGGATCACAAAGTTTTTCTATCGGCTGTTGATTACGTTGCCATATACAGTAGTACTATATCCAACGTAATGGGTCCGCTGGTGGTCATCAGCAGTAAAGCATGATCATGATAATGTGAATGATTATTTTTGTATTATAGCTAGCCAGTGGCCGATAGGATTGTAGTCAATTGAACAAAACACTCATCTCATTTCATCAGCTTGCCAATAAACCCTGCTCAATCGTGATAGGCCAATCGAGTAAACGAAGTGGAGGAATATGCATGAAATGTGTTGCATCGGTCGTACGTGGCGCTGTAAAATATGTAAGTCCCGGTCGTACATTCATACTGCATAAATCATAGGGATTATCAGAAAAAATGGTGGCGCTATTACTAGCCTGCGAATAGATCATGGAATTTTGTACACAGTGTCACCCACCTTAGTGGAGCATGAATATTACCAGCTTAACCTGATTGACTTATCTGAATGATAACAAAGTACTCCTGTGCAGTGACGTCAGACTACTATTTGATGGTAGTCCAGTAAACCCGCGCACCCCCGCTGGCCTAAGCTTTTACACATGGCATATCTTGAGCGTGATTGCATAAAAAGAGTCAAGGTTATGGAAATCTTGCACAGAGTTAGAGAAATGGGACTATAGAATTGTGCAGTCTGGTTTTTGCTCTTCCGGAGGGGTTGTGATGTGGTTGGTTCTTCCCTGCACGACTATTCGGGCATCTTGTGGGATGTGTAGTCAAGCAAACTAGGATTACTGCCAACAAGTTAGGAAAAGTTGTTACTAAACAAAGTGGGCCTACAAAGTCAAGGTCAGGAATTTCTACGTCCCTGATGACAAAAGCAGTATGCGACATAGCCGTCATACTCATGCAATAAGCGAGTTCCTGTGTGACATGGAATTATTTGACATGTAATTATTGACGGCAATACATTTTACCCTATCCGCTATCATCTTTTTATTACAATTTCATCATCAGATAATTTTGAAAAACCAGTGTGATCCAATCAATCTATTCAGAGATCTGGGAAGGGGGAGAAAAAATAATTTCTAACAATTTTGTTTGCAAAATAGAGAGTCCCTATGGTACAAACAAATTCAATCATTTAAGTGTTAACTACAACAGGTGGTGTTTTTAATGTCAATAACTAGCAGCATTCTGAACGGGTTGACAATCATTAGAAATCTCTGGTTTCCCTACAGTCAACCAGGGCAGACAAAGTATTGAAAACCACAAAATATTAACAGGGATAAGTGTATACAAATCCATTAAACTAACTATAGTGTAAGAAAAAAATCCCAGTGTAAAAAATGAATTAGAGAAATTTTTGTCATACCCGCTCCTGCAAAGTGACATTACAGTGAGAGCGCTCAAATGCTCCTATAACTGCAAGGTTATGTGGAGGGATTTAGCTCAAATGATGAGTAAGACAACAAAGGCGAGAGGTTACGGGTTATCGACCCTTATCTGTTTTATTTACATGTCGGATTCTAACTTTAACTGCCGAACTCTAACTAAGATCTGTCCCGACCTGCCGAAATCTAACTACCCGCCTGTACTGATTTATTACATCATGTTTAATCCTCCCATTATGTTAACAACTATCTTTAAACCTCCTCAATATTTTACAACCAATCACTGAATGATGCTTAATGACCTAATGGCAGGTTCCACTTTTACCAATAGCTATCTCTATATTAACATAATTCACAACTGGTTGATATTGGATAAACATTAATGAATCACAATACATGAACCTAAATAACAGCCAATAGGCGATTTGTCCCTTCATGATTAAAGAAAGAACATGCAGTGTTTAGATAAATAATCAGTCAGTCTGCTGGTTGAATTGTGGGCCTAATCCTTATACAATGTAGACAATAAACGACAAACTTTGCCTTCCAATTCCATGTTCTCGTTATGTTACAAAATATTAGTGGATATTAGCTTGGTGACAGTACACTAAATACTTGATTGTGGTACACACACACCAGTCAATAAAAATATAATAATGTTTTCGTAAGAGATCAAACTGTAGGCAGGTCAGGTGCCCAATATTGAGCTAAAATGGGGGGGGGGGCATTTGCAGGGAAGGCTTTTTTTCTAATATCTGTGCACTGTGCATCACTATTGCACATATAGGAGCTAATGGCCAGCGGTTAAAGAGCGTGGCCTAGCCGGTTTATGGTCTTGCCCTTTGGCGCAAATTACCAACATAAACATTCCCGGGATCGATCCCTGCGGGGTCACTTGCTGGGATTTATTCTGGGTCTAAGTCTGGATTGATATCCTTTTGGTACAGAATAAACCGCTGTCCCAATGGGTTCACTTGGAATTGGGCCAACTGAATCATGAAAAGCATCCCGTCCTTTTGGAGGGACATTAAGCTGCCAGTCCTCATGTTCACAGAGTCACAACTGTACCTGGTCTTTCACAGACAGTGTCGAATAAGAGTAGGGTGAAAAACCCCTGACTTGTCCCAATCTGCCCCAGTCTCAAAAAAATGCGTGCCATGTTAGGACAGTCTATCATGGATACATCGGACGGGGTTCCGGATCACCATCCTTACGCAGTTGAATAAAGCCTGACCCCACCACAAGCCCTTACCAATGACTTGTGATACACTAAGAAGTGAGCTTCATTTGCATATTTGATCCGCTGTCCAGTGGAGATCTTGCAAGAACTTATTATTTTTTTACACCCCCTGTATATTAAAAGTGTCTGCTCTATAATGAATTTTAATGTTTTTTGCTCCATTTTGCATATTCTTCAATTTCAAATTTGCTTTGTTAATATCATGAATGGATCCGATTATTTTAAAATAAATTACCAGTACATAATTTCACATAGTGCTATTGTTTTGACACCACAAACCCATCTGGATTAAAAGCAGTCATTTTTTTGTAAACAGATGATTTTAGCAGGGCCATCTTTATTCAATTACTGATGTGTGTCAGGAGTCAAACAAACCTTTCATTATTTTATAAGCTGCTCGGCTGACAGCTTGTGTTTTTATGTCTCCAGTTCTGTCTGGATTTTTTTCAGTTGTGTAAAATCTGGTTACCATTTTGATTTGAATCATGGGCCACATGGAAGACAGAGGGATTATCTATACTATAAGATTGAACTTTCGCCCATGTTGTTTTTTCCTGGAGGCTGACATGTTGCCCCAGGAGGTCGCCATGGTGACCGCCATGTTGGAACGTGTTAACCGTCTGTATTTCAGGTGATCCCTTCCCATCGTGACTTGCGATTTTGCTCGGGGTTTATGTATGCAACACTTGTTCAAACTCGATAGATATAAATTTTCATTGAAATTGTAAAAAAAACGTGTTGTAAAACAGTAGAATTGCGTATTAATTCGGTGGGTTGACAAAATATAAATACTCATTTAGTGTAGTTGAAATGAGGGGTACCTTCGTCCCGGGTACATAGTTTATTATGCATGTTCGTTATGGCTTAAAATTATTACATTGCTCCATTGATTTGACCCCTTTTTGTGCTATTTCCTGTAAAATTATTTATTTCTTGGTGATGAAAGAGACAGAAGTCCATACTGCAAAACAGTCAAGATTGATTTAGATTAACGTATTTTATTATTTGAGATTTCCTAAGACCACCAACGTTATTTTGGTGCAAAAATTCGTGACCTTTTTGGTTTCGCAAGACATTATCGCGGAGGCCTGATCGCGTGGGGGAGCTCAAGTCAGTACATATCATGGTTGGGTACTGGTGTGTTCAATAATTAATACAGCAAAAAATGGTACTTGACGATTAACTGTGTTATGCAAATTCAATTTCTTTGTTGTCAATCTGTGGCATGTGAAAGTCCTGGATTAAAAACAAAACACGATGCCACAAACAAAGTTAATAGAGCTTATTTAAAATAATGATCGTCATGAAGGCTCAGTGACATGAAAATTTTTCAAAATCGGGGGGGGGGGGGGGGGGCTTCAAACATGTCAAAGGATCGAGTGTACTTAATCCTATCTGTCATTACCGCGGTTCATGTATGTGTAAAGGGACTGGAGTTTCATTTTGGTTCTATTTTACTCAAAAAGTCTGCAAATAAAGACACCAACAGGAGAGGAAAAAACCACATCTTATATTCTATTTTTAAGCATTTTATTTCTGGTTCTTGCAAAATGGCTGCAACATTTTACTCTATTGTTTTACAGGGTGACATTTAACGTGAAATGCGGTGTACATGATGGTGTATAAAATTGCACATTAGTTTCATAATGTGGTTACTCTCACACACTTTAAAGACTCTAAAATATATCAGCCATTACAGCAATAAAATACTGTAGAATAATTAGAAAATACAGTATTTGGCTTGTAATTTGGAAATAAGCAAAATTACTGTACTATATATTATGAATATAAACATTTAATTTTCAATGCTACAATTTAAGAGTATGCGACAAATATCAGGCCCGTAGCCAGAATTTATTGGGTTCTATGGAGATTTTTGCATCAGAGGGTTCCGTTACTAGGTTTTGTTGTGAATATGTATCGTAAATTGGGGTCTGAACTATAGCAACCTAGCGAGAAAAGTTGAACGTTTTTGTCGGTACTTCGGTGCTCGCAAAACCGGAAAAGTAAGGGCACACCCTACGGGCCACATCCCTTACACTTACCGGGCCGCCGTAACGGTTTTCCAAAGCCAAGCTAATAGGTGCGCCCGTCGGCGCCCTTAAAAGTGTTGTGAAGGCAAAATCCGGATGATGGAGTAAACTCAACCGGGATTTTTGCAAAAAATTTTCCTACAAACCAATAAAAAAATCGAATTTCTGGAATATTTTGCCGTTTTGTTATAAATTACGAAAAAAAAAAATATTCAGACACGTATAGGCCTATCAACAGTGCCGGCTCAAGAAAGGGGCCAAATCGAGTAAAAAGTGGATTTTTGGTCGCATTAAATACGTATTATAAAATCAATCGATTTACAGCAGCATGGACATATGCATCTGATGTAAGTGAAGTAGGGCTATGAATGTTAATTGTTAAGAAGACTTGCACTGTTTTATCTCCTTAAAGCGGCAATTTAAAACTTGGTTCATCGTAGACATGACAGTAAACTTTTAGGGTCATTCCAATATTTCGGTTAAAGGTTGTTTCAGTCAGTTGCCCCCTCGAGTTGCGTAATTATGTTTTGAATGTTATCTTGGTCCTATAACCATGGTAAACCCAATTTTTTTATAAATCCGTTCTCTCTGAGATGAATAAACCATAAACACAATTTAACAATTTGGTCCATGAAGTGGCGAGCCTAGCTTGAGATGTTGCTACCAGACAGTTGGCGGTGTTTTGCCAGGGGGAGCATTGGGGTGACCCCCCCCCCGCCAAGAAGAAAATGGACAATTTTGTTTTGCAAAATATCAGCGATTTGCGGCCCCCAAAAAATCACCAAATTTTGCCCCAATGGTTGCAAATCTGCAAATTTGGAGTGTTAGTGTTTTCTCCTAAAATTTCACTCCCCCCCCCCCCGAAATTCACTGAAAGAAAAAAAAAAGAGTCTGGCGCCGGGCACGCCAGGGGGAAGGATACAGAATGGCACCAGGAGCAAAGGTATATAACTAAGCCGGGCACCAACTCAGGCTCTAGAAAGGCTCTGTGCCCGGAAGGATCAAGAAGTTGCACAAATACTGTAATTGGTTATAATTTCAGTTTGAAAATACCTTTCACAATAACTTATTTTGTTTGTTTTTTGCACGAAGCGCCCACTTAAAAAATTGAAATATCACCTTCCGATCGGGAACACCGTATATGCATGGGTTAGGGGCTGGTGTTTTCAAAGCTATAGTCATGATAGTGGAATTCGGTGATAGAGAATGTGTCAAAGCAGGGGTTCTTGGTGAAAGGCAGCAAATTGACCATAATTTGAAAAAAAAGGGAGTCTGTGGGTGAACAGTTTGTCAACATTTTCTAAAAGGTAATGGTTTTGGGTGAAAGATTTCAAATAGTCGATAACATGGGAAATCTTGGATAGCCGGACAGTAGAAATTTTAAAAATATAGGATCATTGGTTGACAATGAGTTAACCAGCCTGAAATAACGCGTTCATCATCTAAAGGATCCCCCCTTAAACATGTTTTAAAGCGACACTGGCACATTTGAAAAAAGGGCGCCCTCAAGATTTTCAAATTCAGATATTTTGGCATGTTGTAAAAGCTTTTAGATATAAAAAAGCCCTGACCCGAATAAATTAAGACCAAATCAGCTTTCCGTATGGGTAAACGGAACGATGTTGTAATGTAGTGTCGCCGGGCGACGCTAAATTCAGCAAGACGACGAAATGCGTTTAACACAAGAACACGAACGCCGTATACATGTTTCCATGCATTTCACCCTGTTTGACCGGTCGATAACCTTTGTGGTTTTAATATCGAGTGGAGTACGAGTCAAAAATATCATTGTATAATATACACACATTTGGTTTGATTAAATTAAAGTTATGGCAAACTTAAAAAATTGCCCCCTACAAATTACCTGGATTGTCTTTATTATTAACATGTCCCTATCTGTTGGGGGGTATGTTATTTTATCTGTAAAATATATCTATGTCCTTCCAATGGCCTATACCATAGACTATATTTGAGAGCAAAATTGAAGAAATTGTCATATTGTGTGAAAATGTGCCAGCGCCGCTTTAATAAGGAAGTAGCGGGAATCCATCTATGGATGCTGGTCCTCTCGGCGCCCTTAGGGAAGGTTACCCAGGCAGGACACATGGCCCATGTGGCCGTAGGCAGAGGCAAAGCAGTTCTGGGGGCAATTTGCCCCAAAAAACAGCGCGTTCAGGGGGAAAGTCAGCACGGTCGGGAAGAATTCGTCCCGATCGGAGGGTAGCGCCCCAAACCGATGATTTTTCAGATTTCCCCAACTTTCTTAACAGAGGATCGCACTGAGGGGTTGGGGCTGTCGAGGGAGTGCGTGCACGCAATTGGTAGCAAATGTTCACAGTGGCCGGCTTCATAGCTCAGGTTGAGAAAGGGGGCCTAAAGCTTGACGCTATTGAACATTGAGGAATACAAAAGCCAATAAAAGGAGAAGGCTTGGAGAACATAATGTCTTGGAAGTTTTGCGTTATGTGAAGTGTGATTCAACCCGTTTAGTGACCGCTCCCATTCAAATCAGCTAGCGGTTGCCCGCTCGAAGCGCGGGCAACCGCTATTTGTAATTATCCACTGATGTGTAATACCCGGCTAAGAAGAAATAAAACCAAAAAAATAATCTTAAAAAATTTGGTTTCTGCTCCACTAAACAAACAACGTAATGTTTTCTGTATAAAAAGTCTACCTAATTAGTTAGGAATTTGAGGATGAATGTTTTTTCCTCTTTTATTACTATTTTATTATTGGGGGATTTCAAGTTATTTTTTCAAGCAAACATGTACAGAATGCTAATAAAAGACTAAATAAGACTGTACATTGTATACATGCAGTGTACTAAATTAGAAAGAAGAAGGAAGGAAAGAAAAGTTGTTATTGATACCAGGACTTGGGTAGGAATTGATGTGTGTTAGGATGTGCAGCCAAATGGGGGGTGGGGGGTGGATTGATTGATGGAGAATGGATGGAGGTATGGATGAGATGGGAGGGTAGGGGATGGTGAGGATGTAGGGAGGGAGACGTATAACCCTGCTGTTATCAGTTATTAATGTAGGGTCAAACATTGGATAAAATGTCAAACCGATTGGAGGGAATAAGGTTAAGGAACCTATCAATTCATGATGTGAGTTGAAGCCATTTAAGGTTCATTGGGGTCAGTGGGCACACAATTCTACACCACATAATTTCCAAGTGCAAAGCTTGTTTTCACGTTACATGCCATTGGCTTGAATATTTGTAGGACTTCATCATTTTGTTAAAATCCCTAAAGCAATAATTGCAGTGGAGAGAGTCAGGAGGGGGCGTTTGCTGCGAATGTGAGTGAATCCGGCCACCCGCCATTTTGATACGGGGAGAGAAACCGGATTTAGAACTTTGGTGTAGTAGTAGTAGTAGAACATCACATTAGAGGGTGAAACCGAATTGGGGTATTCATATATTGTGTCATATGTAGTTGATTGAAAGTGAAAACAAACAGGTGATTTGCTTTGCTAATTTCAATGATAACACATAGACGGAATTTAGTGTTATGCTCCTATAGTACATTAGAGTTTCATAAATTTGTGGTTTTGGACCAAAGAAAAATAATTATCACCTCAACCAATCAATCCTTTTTCAATATCCTTCCCAATCAACCAATATTACCGTTTCCACTAGTCAACAAACCCTCAATCTCTTTCCACATTTCTCACATTGGTGTATTGGGGGGGTAGTTTTGAATAGAAGCTTACTTCGTCACAAATCAGAATTTTCATATTTTTTAGGGACAACCCTTATGTAAATCTCTTGTTGTAAAATTAACTTCCAGTTTGTTGATGAGTGTGCCCGCCCGTACATGGTCTAACAACATCAGTGGCATATCTTGGGGGGTGCTTCCTTTCCCCCTTTTTGGGTTTTAAGAGTTTAATGTTGAGTTCTCTTTTCAATGTGTCCATCTACAAGTTTAAAACTATGACATAAACTTAAAGTGCAACGGGAGATGTGAAGCCCCAAATTTTTGAGTCATAATAGTCATTTCCATATGTGAAAATCTCTCGTTGCACCTTTAATCGTTATGAACATCACACATTCATGCAACATGATGATCTTGATGTATGCAGTTAGGAAAATTACTATGTAGTGTTGTCAACTAATCTCCCATTGATGGCAAGTGAAATTGCTATAGGTGACCCTCCCCCACCACATCTTTTCAAAATTGGCCAACAATTTTGGGGGTTGTGTTGTTGTGACAGTTTACTTGCCCAAATCCTCATTACAACATTAAAACGGATTTTTTAAAGGTGCGTGTTCCGATTTATGTGTATTGTATTCTCTACTTGATATGAGAGCCTGTCACTCACATTACACCCCATCAAGTACCGTGGGAAACAACTTGCGTTTTGATTGTAGACACAATAATGCATATTGCAAAACCCTATACAATACTGTGATAATATGATGGTTAACACTAAAAACGGCAGTTTTTGTTATATCTGGGGATGGAAATGGATTTGACGGTCTCAAATTTCAGGACGACACTGAGAAAAAAATACGGCCTTCATCTGATATCAAATCATACTAATCGGGTAATCTGGGGGTCACAAAGGACGATCGGAACACGCACCTTAAGTTGTACCTTTGTCAATCAAGCATGGTAGAACCAAAGTTCACGAACAAAGTTATGCAATGAATCACACTAAAATTAGCCTCATACTTTGATTATAAAATCAATGATTGCCAACGGAACCTAAGATAGTCTAGCAGGTTTATATGTGATGCCATCTGGGAAAACCAGCCACATGTGGGGAAATTTATATTTTGAGTTTTTACGGTTCACTGCAGAGTTGAAATATTAAGTCTTCCATAACTGTGTACTTCTTTCTTCTGTGATACACACATCAAAAGTTACGCCTTATACAATCTGACAAAACTAAAGTAACAATATAACAGATTTTGAAGCTATATTATTTTTTCAAAACTTCCTGTCGAACATGTGGCTGTTTTTCCCAGATCACATCACATATGGGTTCCATGCCCCCGCACCCGATCTAAACTAAATTCTAACATGATTTTTTATCCACAGTACATGCCATCCTTAAGAATTCTGATGCTGCCAAAATCACATATTGTTGGATCTCCGGTTTGCGGCCATCTTGGATCTTTAAGTTGTTAGTCATATAAGTGGTTCGATTTATTTGAAAAATATCCCAAAATGATTTGTTGGCATCAAAGGAATCGGAATAATACTTTGGCATGTCCTGCAATGTTCAGTTAACAGATATATCAGTGAAATGTGATAGTGGTCTTTGAACTTTTTGATTGGTCATTGTCTGGGGGCCAAATTTTTTTCCAAAAAATTCTTCAATCTTGACAAAATTGGTGTCAAATTGTTTTTTAAATGAAAAACTTTGATAAAGTGATAAAACCAGTTTTTCAACTCAATTTTTCAAAAATTAAAATATTCTGTTTTTTGGTTTTATTTTTTTTAGAAAGAGACGAGTAGTCCCCCATTTCCCATACCAACAATACAAATGTGAACAAGAAGGTAACTTTACTCTGAATTTTTACTACCACCTAACTAAACATCCCAGATAGTGCAACTATATTTCCTCCTGAATTGTCATTCATCTACCAACTTAGCTTTGTCTATTTGAGTAGCCTGTTCATATTCCTAGGTCTTCAACACATTGCCAAGAGTCCTTCCTCTTTCGCCGTTATTTCTAAAGAAGAAATTTAAAAACGACAAAAAAATTTTTGGCCACTAAAAGAAGTTATTATTCTCTGACAAAAATAATTACAAGCAAATTAAATGTTTTTTAACAGTTATAAAAAACTGCCTCACAATAGCAATTCCAACTGCGGCAATTTTGTATATTTAGCAAGCAGATCCAGGACAGCTTGAAAGCCACCTGTATGAGCGATATGCCTAATTTGGTCTGCAAGGAACTTGACTGACATTGACCATCAAAGACAAGCCGACCATAGGCCATTAAACGTGCTGTATATGGAAACAAATACTATCAAATGTCATGGGCTGTGGATAATGTGATTTTTACCCCAACAAATTAAAGGCGTTGGCAAGGAATATAAAGACATAAAAATCCATGTTTTGTGTCGCCTTTGTGGCCTGCCTTAAGGCAGGAAGAAGCATAGGGATAACTTTGTCCACTGTTGTTTCTGGTTTTGATGGAGTTCTTTCTTTCCTTACCTAGCCGTGTGACATCGCACGGCTAGTCCTGATTTGTGCGATTTCTTCTTCTTTCATTTCTTTACGTCTTTCTTCTTTCCGACGCAACATTCAAAATGCTATACTAGTGCCAAGGTTTTTATCCGATTGCCCCGAAAATGGTCAGAAAGACCACTGACCCAAGATCCCTATAGGGGTGTGTACACAGATTTGGTCAATCAAAGTCACGGGGCCAAAATTTTTTGTTAGGAGCGGGCATTCTTTGAAAATTTCGGAACTCTATAGAAGCCTTTTCCTGCCAAGAATAGTGCCATAATCAACTAAATGTTATCAGAAGAACCACTGCCCAAGACCTATAAGGGGTGTAGACATATTGGGGTTGCAAAGGTCACGTGGGCCGAATTAAAGGGGCATTCGTCAAAATTCTAAAATTCCTTCTGGTTCACAACTCAATTGCTATAATCACAGACTTGGTCAGAAGAAACGCTGAACCAAGGACCTCGGGGTTGTACACAGAATTTGGGATCAAGGTCATTAAGGGGTCATTAAAGGGCAATTCCGGTCTGAATTCAAAAATTCTATTTGCCTATGCAATGGTAGCATGGTCCACGTTGACTCATACATGTGATGCAGCTTGAGACCCTTCACCAAAGATGTGTCAACATGGGGGGTCTAAAAGGTCATTAAAGGGGCACTTCGGTCTTAATGTGAAAAATCTTCAAAAATTCATATCTGTCATTGACAGGTTAGCATGGTCACGTACTCATGGCCCTATGAAGCAGCGTGGACCCTTATTTCACCAAAGTTTGCCTCAGCATGGGGGGGCAAAGCGTCTTAAACGGGAAAACTTCCGGTCTTAATGTGAAAAATCTTCAAAAATTAATATTGTATTTGCAAGGTACCATGGTCACGTGACCTAGCATATGAAGCAGCTTCAGACTCTTCCCAAAAATTGTGACTGGTATGGGGTCAAAGGTCATTTGATTCCCACGGCTAGGTTCGTGTCTTCAGAGCCACAATGCCTTAGTTATTCTTCTTCTGGCAACACTTCAACTGCGTCTAGTTCAGTCATAGTTTGACGTATTATGACCAGACTTTACATCAAATGACCGCTGACCCGTCCATTTATTTCACATGACATTGACCCCTGTCTGACTTTGATTCCTGGCCACAGGCGTCAAATATGTAATTTAAGTTACAAATTATCTTCTTCAACAGCATTACGCCGATATCAACTAACCTGGTTCAGAGGAACCACTGACATTGCTCATATAGGGTGTTAAGGGGTAGGCGTCAAAGTCCATTAAGGGGTCATTAGCCGGTTTGAAAGCCAAAAATTGTGAAAAATATTCAAAAAATCGTTGTCCTTACAAATTACGTAACAGAGTTTTGGGGGGGGGGGGGGACGGGGGGGGTTCATTAGAGCACAGTGATTGTTAACAGCCGGGGTATTCGGGTTGGTCCACAGATTTACAGGATCAAGGTCATAACGGGGGTAAATTGTCTCCCCCGCTTCCTTCTACCACGCTCTCTTGTATCTGCTTTACTATCTTACTCCGGTTCAAAAACCAAAAAATTCCAAATATTACAAACATTTTTATTTCAAAACCAAAACATTGTACAGTGACTTAAATTTAAGATTTGCATTCATGTTACCTGGTTTTTCAGGTATTTTTATTTTGGAGGTCAAAGGTCATTTAAGGTCATTTACGGTTTAAGGTCAATAATTTCAAGAATTTTATATCCAGAATAAGATAGTTAGAATTTTTTTATTTGCATTGAACAATGCATTTTTGTTGTGTACATGAGGGTTTTTTTTGTTATACGGGGATCAAAGGTAATTAAGGGGGTCAAAAGGTCAATTTTGCCAAAAACATGCGTAAAAATAGACCAAATTAGGTTTAGTCAGATATAGAGGACCGATTTAAGCACGTTATTACTACAGTGAAGTAACATTAATAGTAGAAGAGGTCTATGATAGTCTCGACCCCAAAGGTCAAAGTTTCAGGTCAAAAATTTACAACAAGCTCGATCTGAACTGAAATTTGACAGGCATAATCTCCTGATATGTGAAAACAGAACAATTAAAGTTGACCCTATTCGTGACCCAGGGTAGCGTTTAGAGGTGCAAAGGTCAAATCCTGACTGCTTGGATTTTCGTTGAATGAAACGCACCTTTCAACACTTCAAACGCGTCTAGCTCAGTCATTGTTGATGTATTGTGACCAGAATTGCATTCAAAAGGGACCGCTGACTGGGACCATGATGG
>JAMKCH010029070.1:0-50459 GCA_023653785.1 Ophioderma brevispina
TGCGAACTTATGACGTCATTGGACGTAATGCTAAAGCATGTTGTACTCCAAAAGAAAACTTTTCATTTGGTATCAACGGAAAGAAGAGGACCATTAGCTATCTATTGTACCAAATCAAGTGTCCCTGTGATGTTGCGTGGTGTGTTAGGCAATGTTGGTACTCTCTTCATAAGGGGGGTTTTTACCACCCCCATCCATCACTTGGGTTTCACCCGGTATTCTTACCTATACCCCCGGTGTGATGTTTGTTTTGGATTAAAAGGAGCGGAAATATGTCAATTGACAATTACACCAAAATTTGGCCTAACAAGGGGGTTTTAGCAAGCCTGGTTGAAAAAACCTGAGGGGGGGTGGTAACCACCCCCCCCTTCGGTATACGAGGGTTAATGATCCCAGTATATAGCTAATACTTATTAATGATTTTGGTCCATGTTGGACCCAACTCGCATCTAAAATACAACCTACATAGTAGAAGAACAGCCTGTAAGATCCCGTGACCAAACTCTGGAAGACAAAGATTTGAAGTCGTCTTGGGGTTCCCGTGATTGAAGGTTTTTGACTTGGGCTTGCCGCTTCAATGTTCCGTCATTTTGGGGCAGGGCAACAAGTTAACACGGGGGTACAAATTGAGAACTGTCGCAATTGATTAAATGCATGGCAAATTACTCGCCTTATCCTACGGATTAAAAATGTATAGTTTGTTAAAGATCCGACTTCAAATGAGAACGCTATGGCCAAAAATGTCCCCAGGTCAATGCACTTTCAGGCAAGTCCAATTTGTTAATTTAAGCCGATTTTAGATGTAAGTGTCTAATTATATGTTTTCGGTGATATGACAAATTCTATTTTGCAACTTTTACCAGTACAACAAATGTAGTCCTTTGACCTTGAAACCTGAAATAGCCCGCTTATTTTGCATTTCAGGTCAAAACTAACATTTGAACTTTTAAAAGTTGCAAAATTGAACTCCATGTCATGTAATGTATCTGTTTTCTTTGTATTTTTTTTATGATACTGTAAAGTATTATCATGGAAATAACTATGATATGATATGATTATCGTTGCTTTGAGCACACAGCAGGATCCCTATGTGTTTGTTTACCAAGTAAATACTGAAGGTCAACATTCATAATTTACAAAGCCCTACGTGTGTTGTTGGTAACAAATGGGAGAAGAATATGGAAATAATACAGGTTAAAAGTGGCAAGTTTGATACAACGATTCTTGTGATATGAATTTTAGAAGAATAACCGGTCCAAGCTTTTTAGGGGTGGGCGGTGTTACACTTTCACATAATTATGTGTAAATGATTATTTTCTTATTCTGAACTGTTAATGTGGAGAATTAATGAATGTGATTTTTCACATGGCTTTTCGATCAATCATTCCCCTAGTTTGCTTACAATAATCCACATTAAATAAATAGGTTCTGGCTTATGGAAATCAAAATATCAGCTCGCAAAAACAGATAAGTCGCCTTTTCATTAAAAATGGCTACCAATATCTCGTTCAAATTTAGGTTACAAAATCATTACGAAAGCCCTGCACATCGAACAAAAAAACCTTACAGAAATAATTCATAGTGATCAAACGGGGCTCCTGAAGGCAGATAGTGGTGAAAATTGAGTTGCTTTTATACATTGAATAACTTACTACAGATAGAAAGTAGTACCGGTCGTGCTTTTATGGTTGATTTTAAGAAAGCGTTTGACAAAATAGAACACCGCTGTTATAGAGAACGCTCTGATGCATTTTGGTTTTTGGCAGTGATTTTCGGACATGAGTCAAGTTTATTTACAATGGGTCTCAAAGCTGTTTCAAGTATGGAGATCATACTTTTTTTTAAATTGTTTTCACCTGAGTTTTCGTCAAGATGTTTTTCACAACGAGTTTTATGAAACCCTATGGTAATAGGGTCTTTTTATATGCAACTTTAACGGTAATGAACCTTTTATACCACCATAACACAATGTTGTTTAGATATGTAGTAACAAGTGGGCGATACTTTAAAGACAAAGAAAAGTGAAGGTGTCTTTATCAAGTCCTTTGGGTAAATTCTTCTGCTATCAAAGTGGAATAAACGATTTGTATGAAGAAAGTGGTGCCAAGTGGGTATAATTGCATAAACTATTTTGTGTACAAAAGATTTTAAACTATTTAATTAAGGGATATTATCTCTAATATGGTATTATTCAAATGGTTTCAATACAATCGGATGTTTTGATATCTGCTATCCTTGGTAAAAAATGCAACATTTACGAAATTGAACAGAAGTCCGACTATTTATTCATAATCAATTGTACATGAACCAAAATTTATTAACGGAACTGGAACGACCAAATTCCTGAACATGAATATGATTGGGAAAACAATCTTCATATTAGCCTTAAAATGTTCCTATTGATTAAAACATAACACACTCCCATACCCACTTTTAAAAAGAGGGAAGTCCTTTTTATCATTAACAGACATTCGAACTGAATGCATCAATTAGTCGACAATATGTTTGACAACATATTAATTGGTCGACAACATGGTTTTTTTAAACTCATTTTTTTCAAGAAAAAAAATACATTTCACGTGTAAATATGTTAGGGAAGTTGGTGGAACCAACAGTGTACTGCATGTAACCATAACATTATAGCGAAATGTCATCCTATTAATCTACGCTTCAACTATTAAAAATACACTTTTGTTTCAAATGATGTCTTCAGTCAGAAAAAAATGACACTCTAGTATTGATACAAAGTAAAACGTTTTCAAATCTTCCGTATGATTGCAGCCATTTTGATCAGCCCACGAGAAAGTATAAATCATTATTGAATTATGTAATTATGTGTCTTGCAATAATTAGAACAATGATGAACTAACTTAACTTTTACAGCTATATTCTGTTCAAGAATCCCCCCATTTTTTATCGACCGTTACTTACTTGCTTTTCTACTGGGACACACTATGTAATCCGACTTTCTTACCAGGATCCCCAGACATTCCTCAGAACCTGTGTTATCTATGACTTCTCAGTCCTACAACGTCACCAATGCCCAGCAACGTGACTAATTCGACATGGCGACCTCCTGGAACAACCTTTATTATGTTCATTCCCTGCTAATAAGGCAATCAATATCGCAGTAGATATTATTTCTTTTCTTTCAGACCTCAAAGACAGAAAATCTTTAAAACATACTTTACTTAAATTAGCCTGTTAGTACACTTTAATAATATTATGCATTTTGCAACACATAATACATATGGGTTAGAAGTTAGAACTGTCCACAAATTGAGTCTCAGGAATATTTTCATTTAACGGGAATGTTTCATAACTTTAAAAAGTTTTGGAGGACATAAAAGTGGTCAATAATTTTTATGATAGCCATATGTGGGGGTTTTTGTCTTAAAATTTTTTTTTCAGTTACTTTATAATACTTCTATCCTTATAATAATGTACACGCGTTGTAAATATATATCGAAATTGAAACTTATTAACAGATACTATGGGTAATATACTCAGTAGTAAAATTTAACATTAAACCATTTTTAAGGGCGCTAACGCTTATACAACAACTTCCCAAGAAAATATCATTTTCCTGAAAGGGACTTATTTAAAATGATGTTTAGTATGTTTTTAGTTTGCAGATACATTAACCCGTATAAAGTAAAACCAAATTATACAATGCTTACCACCCGGAATCATTATAAGCAACAAATGCCTTTACGATGTTTGGACAGATTTGGTCCTCCTTTTGTCCTCTATCGGGGGGGGGGGGGGGGGGGGTGGTGTGGTGGGGGGGGGGGGGGGAGTGGTTCCAACTCAATTACACTACTACCCGTATGGCGTCACCATGCGTCAAGTTCGCAATATGGCAATTTTTCATTCCCCACAGACCCATCCAGTGTATAGGTGCGAAAATAGATTTTGCACCAAAAAGGCAGGAATATCGACCTTTCGTCGGGTAAGGCCCCTAAATGTTGGAAATTGCGATAGTTTTATATAAACATGTTTTTAAGCCTACTGTGCAAATTAATGGGCAGTAAACTGACCAATCAGAATGCGGCATTTTCAATAATGGGCAGTAGAGGCAAGAAAATTAATTCTTAGGTATGGCACCACTAACCCACCAATCGACCTTGAGCATGTTGAGGGGCGTAGACGCTATAAACCCCGATGATGGTGCTTACCTTCACATTTTTGTGAATGTTTTTTTTATCTTTTTGGGTGTGGTAACCCGTTCCCTTGTGGGAAATTTTTTAATATAATCTAGGTTTATTTTAATCTAGGAGGTCAAATTAGCTAGGGAACTTTACAACTTAAATAATTACTATGACAGAAACAATGCAATTTGGAGCAGAGCTTAAAACAGTGCCAATAAATGCAACATTCCAACACACCCACGAAACACACACGATGGGTAGTGCAAGCTTTCATGGTTCATCTTGCCCATTTCAAAGAACGCATGGAGAAAGTGGTATTCCGGTTTTCTCACTATCTGTTATACAAATTAAATCCCAAACTCAAGTTCCGAATTAATCTAACAAATGGTCCCACTGAGATTAGAACCTAGGAGAACTTTGGCTCCAGGGGTACGCTGGCTACCGCTGACCACGTCACATTTCTTAATGATTTAAGTCCCCCTAGAAAGTTCTATTTTTTTCCAATCAATGTAAAACTTTAATGGATATTCGTTTTTAACAATGCACAGATCGTGGTTTCAATTAGTACCAGTAATATATGTAAAACAAACAAAAGTAAAATGTTCACATAACTGACCAATCCCTCATGAAGTAACAGAAAGTAATTTCATTCATCAATTCATCATCAGCCACCGATTTTCTTAAATCATGAACCGACGTATTAACCGATTTGATCACTGAAAAAAATCTTAGTCCCCAAGCGAATACGTATTCGTTCACAATTATCTGGGTGCTTTGAGATATTTGGACACGCAAAGCTATCCGAATTCATATTCGATTGTTTGTGAAAACCGTTTTATACAAAGGTGTTCTTCGAGACTGGGTTATTTCGGGTAGGGTTTCATTTCCACTTTTATTTGTTGGTACAATTTTAAAGAGGACCTAAAATGCAACCAGAATCACATCAACTCAAACTCAATATTGACCCAAAAAAAAAATCAATTCGACAGTATGTCGTGACCACGAACGATATATTCAGAATTCAATGCTATAATAATGTGTTTGGTCAGTAAAATTGCAAATATCAATTTTCCACCCTATAATCCGATTTTTCGTGCGTGGGATGATTATGATAGGTCGCTGGGACGTTTACGCGGTTACAATTAATAATAAAAGGGTCACTGGGACTTGTTTTTGCCTGCGTTTTTCCCGGGGTGAATATTGATAACACTTCACTCGCAAGGAGCAAATGAATTATTTTGGGTCACATGAGGATTTTTTTGTTTTATTAATTTTTCTTTTTTTGGCGGCCATATTGAATGTTAAACTTCAATCATGGGCTAGCGCTTTATCGCGTGTCGCCGATTGAAGTTCACAAGAAACTAACAATAAGAAAATTGGAAAATTTTTTTATTAGGTGAATAGGTGGAATATAGGACCGTGCTTCACATTTACTTAAAAAGGAACACAGTCACAAAAGAACCCTTTGGGTGTTGCAAAATTATATTATAAAACCTTGGTTGTTGCAAAATTAGATTACAATTGCTTGAAATGAGTTCATCATTGCGCCACCATTTGCCACTATGACCTTCTTTCTTGTGTCGTCTGCTGAAAGCTGAGCGGCAGATAACTTGATAGGTTATAAGGTTAGAGATTTAAAGGTGCAACGAGAGATTCCACATATCAGGTGCCAAAAAAATCGGAGTATGATTTTGCCCTATATTTAAAGTCTTTTTCATCAAAAACATCCCCAATCTGAAAGGATTAAGCTGAGAAATGTTTCTTTGGTACAAAACATTTTGAATTTCTAATTCATATAGGAGCAAATAAATACGAAATTCAACCTATTTTTATATGAAAATATAAACAATCAAATCAACGTATGAAATTACTATTATAACACAATATTTGGGTGCCTTAAAATTTCTCGTTGAAATTTGAACACTTACCTGCATAAGGGGTTTGCACTTTCCGTTAGTTCATAATTGATTATGAAAATACTTGCCAGAATCATTTTGAACAGCCAAATGGCCCTAGATCCATTCCACTCGTTTACATAGAGATTTGGGAAAAAAGTGTTTATATGTTGTCCCACTCCTATTAATGTGGGTTGTTTGTTTTTTGTGTGTTTTGTGTGTGTGCGTGTGTGTTTCTGTTCGTGTTTTTTTTTTGTGTGTGCATTTTCGCGTTTGGTTGTGTGTGTGTGTGTTGTGATTTTGTATGTGGTAAAATCGGACTTATACTCTTTTCCCATTGCAATTCTTTCATAACTCGTCAAAAGAAACCACTGGCCCAAGGCTCAGATAGGGTATACACAGTTTGACCTCTAATTACACCATGTGTCCTATGACCTTCATTACAATCCGCGATGGAAGACCCGACACATGCGTTCCGGTGTAGAAGTAATCATGTCAGTCATATCATTGTCCGGCTACACGGTGAAGAATATGGTATTCGATTCAGTTGACTCCTCTCGCAACATTAGTTTTCACACTTTATTTCTTTGGGTCGTCCTATGATCACGGACTGTGGCTCCGGGTGGACTATAATTACTTTCACACCAGGAAACGTATATTTTTAAGGGATTAGCAGCAATAATGCGAGATAAGCGAAAAAAAAAATGTGGAAATGCAGTTTTTAACTTTATAATCAAGGGATAAGTGTAACAATTCCAATAACTGCTTTAATGTAGAAAAAAAACACCAAATACCTGGAAAAATGAGTAATTTTGAGAAATCTTGTCATACTGTCTTCCCCAAATAGATATCCAGCGACTGTGTCTCAAAATCTGCCCTAAAGCAGCTGATTGTGGTTTACACACACCAGTACAGAGAAACAAGATCATGATGTTTGTGGTTGAGGTCAACTATTGGTTCGTGGTGCACATATCACACGCTGAAAATCTGTCCATATTCACCGGGAAAGGCTTTTTTGGATCTCAAGGCGGAATTTTGATACGCACGTATAGAAATTCGAATCAGATAAAAAGGTATTGCCTTGTCTTTAATCCACTGATTTTCAAGCCACCACTTCCACTTGCAGGTTATGTTCGCATATCCATGCCAGTAACAAATAATGAATTTGTGATTTTTTCGATGTTCGTTTAGCAAATTGCTGCTAATCCCTTTAAGGTCTTCTCTGGTATGTTTCAAAGTATACGCGGTTATTGGTTTATGGTTGCAACACGACGAACCTTTCAAAATGTGCCCCCCCCAGACCATTTTTTGTTTATTTTTTTGTTTGTCTGCGTGGTGTGATTTTGTATATTTAGAATGCTTATCAAGTATTAAATCACAACCTGAAAGTAACTGTCGAAAAAACCAATGAAAACGCCGTCTTTATGTATCAAAAAAGAAAAATTTTTTTTTTTTTTTTTTTTAATTTTATATCAAAAATCAAAGCAAATGTTTTCTCTATGGGCTCGATTAGGACAGCAGGCAAGTTCAAACTTAGTTTTTCCATCGAAGATGGTATTTAGTCGGAGTGGATAAAAGCCACGATATTGCAAGTTCCCCTAGCATATTTGCAGCAAGCAAATGATTGGTAGAATATTACAGTCATGCACAGAGATGGGTGGTTGTCTCATGTAGCAGTACAAAGTCCTCTGGTTCCCATTATTCTAAGAATTAAGGACATGGTATATGCCTACTAGGAAATTCATTTACATTTCGTAAGCAGCTAGAAACAAAACTTTCGATTGGATTACAGCCTACCCATCACAGTGGATAACTTCTCAGTTCATTGACATGTAATGGATGATCTGACCATGTTCTTGAGAGTACCATTATGTGTACACGCCCAAGATAAACACAGGTTGTTTTAAAAATCTATTTCCTGTAAGTTTGAATTTTGTAATCTCGGTGCAATGGGCTGTGGTTAAAATATTTAGGATCTATTTGATTGATAAACTACCCACAATGTTCCACATTGCTGAACCAGTCATAACAACTGTAGTTGCCTGAAATGCTTGTTCACTTTCTCTTTTACCACTAATAACCCAGCTCAGACTGTTGTAACTTAAACAAATGAAAACTAACACTTTCAGAGAGATATTTTGTGAATGAATGTAATGTATGTAATGGAGTAAGCTGGTGGTTAGCCAGAAAAAATTCAATATTTTAGTACTAAAAAGTTTTAACATTGCAGGAAAATAGCTCCAATGACTTGCAGAATCATTTAATTTTCTTACGTCTTTTTCTCCCAACCGTTTTCCATAACTTAAATTTCAGTGAAATCTTCCGAAATAAAGTCCGACAAAACAGCCGTCCCTATATATCCTTGCTCAATGCAATACCACTTCCACTTGTCCCTGGCCTCAGCATTAATTCCGTTAATGTTTGCAGTTCGATAAACTCCCATTTTGGTATTTAAAAAAAGAAGCTCAAATTTGATATTTTTCCGATCGTGAACACACATGCGATGCACAAAAGTTGCAAAATTCTACTCCACTTGATCCCACAGGATTCCGCCTATGTATGTAATGTGGATTTGCTCGTCTGTCTGGGTTTTGCGTGGGTAGAGCATTATGGGGTCAAAGTATCATCGTGGGCACAACCCAGTTTATTGTAAACTTAACGCTCATTGTTGGATGCCAACATTGGATATTATTAGAACCAATCATAATTTGCAAAACCGGTGGTCTGCATATATGTTATAAACACAATCACTGTTCAAATCTCGGTGATCATGAAGTTGTACCCTATATAGCGTAAGCTAAATGGTATATACGTCATCATTAATCCGCTTTACCCATCAAAACTTCATAGTTCTGCTGTAGGGACTAGACATGAACATAGGAATGAGTAGAAATGAGTCTATATAAAGCGCACGCATTCCTTCAGTTATGTCACTCTCCATTTGAAGTTCAGCGGCATCTACTAGATTGTCCCCCAGCAATCAGAAAAAGCTGAGGTATGTACGAATAAACTTCTACTGTCCCTGGTTCAATTAACTTAAGCAAATTAGCTTCATTTTTTTGAAGAGCGCACCCATATTTTCAAAAAAAATTGAGATTTTTAACCCGGTTATCCTTGGTAACTGCTAGTAAACTATATACCCGTGAATGGTTAAGCCTCTACAATGTCTATGTTGTCGCAAACGAAGGAAATTTTGTAACTAGAATAATTAATTCGGGAATCCTGATAATAATAATACAACGCCTGCTGGAAACGGGCCTTCCACTATGAAATAGCCGGGAAATAGCGCCAGTATACGTATCTACGCCATCTATTAGTTTTTTTTTTTGCTTCAGCCGCCAATCCATTTAGCGTCATTTTCTTGAAGGTGGCACTATTTTCATCATGGATGACTAAACTTAGCATTTCCAGCTCTGCCGTAAGTACAAACAATCTGGATAAACCAATTCTAATTACCAAAAAATCGCTCTTTTATGATAAATGAGCTGCTTTTGAGCATTTTCGTCGCATGTGTAGGTTTCTAACAAATACCACACATCTGTGCAAAAAATCAAAATTTTGAAAATTGGGGGCGCTCTTCAAAAATGTGCTAATATGCGGTTTTTATGAATTATTTCCAAAATATACAGCTTTCGAAAAAAAAAATACGAAGAAAGTTGTTATTCATCATTGGACCACCAATCATTGGGTTCCAACTTGAAATCGTATTTCCTTCTTGGATTTATATTCATTTTCCACTGATTTTTATTGGCAACGACAACAAACTGGGACCAGGTGAATATTGACTTTTGACTCTGCTGACAACTTTGATGCAGACCCATTCAAGAATTGTGGGCGAACTATACGAACAATTATTGACTCGTGGCGTGATCTTGCTTTGATTTCAGGGGAGTGCATTAATATGCATGGGCATATCAATGCATCGTTGAAATACATGTATACTGTTCATATAGGTCCTGTCTGTTTTATATTTTTTTGAAATTGGGTTACGAACAAAAGAATCATACAGCTCTCTTGTATGCGTGCATCATTCGTTTCAAAATTGGAAATATTCAGTGCAAATAACAACGAAACAACTTTTCGGTTTGGATCCTGTCTAACAAGTCGGGTATCCATTTATTCATTTGGGGAATACCTTAAATGGCGGACAATATTGATCTTGATTAATCCTCGACGACAACTTTCACACACTCAAAGGGGAAAATCAATGGAAACTTCCACAAACCGTAATTACTATGGTACCAACCTTATGTCGCTCATTTTCAAAACGAGGTGAAATACCCATATTTCAATAGATTTGAAGGTTAAATGTCCCCATTCGCCTTTTGTCATGTAAAAAGCGTCTTAAGTCCAAATCCCAGAGTTTCTCGTTTGTGATTTATTTCGAATCGTGCGTAAGTTTTGAAATAATAATAAAACGACAGCTAAGTAATTGAACAGACAGTAAGAGCATCTTCCTAATGTGTATCCGTGTGCATTATTTCTCCATGAACAAGTCGCGAAATTATTTTCCGTAGTTAACATGTGTATCACAGCATCATCTTTAATAGCCACGGTTCACTTAACAACACATATTGATTGTTTCTACTGTTACAAGTAACCACATATATCTATTATAATACGTATAATACGCCTGCCTTTATTCCGTGAATATTTATATTGCATTATATTATATTTATATCCTAACATCAACAATAAATTTCCTCGCCAGTCTAGCTTTAAGAATGCTGCTTTATGACCTACTAGTCGCTGATTCGAACCCCACTCTGCTCAATTTTGAGAAATTAATTTTCTTGTATTTTGTTAAAGGGGCATTTCGTGATCCACAACCTCGTACCCCCAACTTACTTTAAAAAGAAGTTGAGATTTTTATATCATCTGAACCGTTAGCCTTAGTAATCCACGTGTACCTAATATTACGTGCGAATTCGGTCGTATCTGTGAGAAATTCGCAATTGTTTATTTTCTGGACAGAAATTACAGCACACTGGCCTATGGGACCGTGGCAAACAAGCAATTGCTCATAACACAAAACCGCAAGATCGGGATCAACTCAAACTGTGAATAAGTTTTTCTCAAGGATATCTAGTGAACAATGAATAAAACAGAAGGTGCTAGAATCACGAAATGAGTGAAATAGACGAAGTCCGTCTATTCAAGCTATAGTTAAGCTGCGGGGAAAATATCGCGAACCGGTCAGCGTGCCCCGTTATTAGGAAACGCAGGATTATTTTCCCATTGAGTGTAGATTAATCTGCACGCCTCACTTGGATACTTGTTAATCATGCACACTTCCTGTCTAGAAATACTCCGCATTTAAAGAATAGTATTCATTTGTGCAGGGCCGTACGCAGGATTCTTTTTTTTTTTTTGGGGGGGGGGGGACTTCGAAAAAAGTGGACTTTAAAAAAAAGGGGGCCTTTCTTGTTAAAGTGGACCTAACCCCCATAAAATGATTTTTTTAGGACTTTTTGAGCATTTTATCACCAAAAAGTGGACTTTCTTGTCAAATTTTGTCTAAATTTTGGACTTTTTTATCAAAAAATTCAGAAAAAATGGACCTTTTGGATTTGGGAGGTACGACCGCACCCCCGCACTCCCCTGCGTACGGGCCTGTATTTGTTTTATGTTTGATTGCGTAACCGAGAAATCCAAAAAGAGGTAAAATTTTATCTGGAAAATTGCCAATTGGAGGCTCAAAAGCTGACAACTTCCTTTTAAAATTTCATTTCATGTATTAAACATTAATTTCCATCAAATAATCAAAAAGCATAATGGAAATCTTATACTAAAACAACGAATGGAGGAGATTCAACGAAAAGCAAAGCCTGGAAATGTTGCATCCCCTTGAGATAATACAAAACAGTATAGAGACAAGACAAAAGCAAGCCTTAAGCATGAGGGTAGAATAGCTATGAACAACTTATAAAAGGAAAAACAGATTAAACTAAAACAGTAAATTGTGAAAGTCAAAAGAAAAAAAATGTCTAATAATGAATAAACAAAACAAAATAAATTGGTAAATTGGCACAAATATCAATCCTTGCGTTGAAACAAAGTGGTAAGTCTAGTTTTGAAATGGTTTAAGGATGCAGTATTTTTCATGTCATTGGGCAAAACATTCCACATTTTTCGTCCCTCTAAGAAAATTGTTTTTAGCCCCTTTTGAATTGGTATTTGGAAGGTTTCTTTTATTTCTGGTGTTATAAAAAGGGTGTTTTATTGAATTGGTTACGAACAAAAGAATCATACAGCTCTCTTGTAATGCCATCACAGGTCAATTCGGCAGTATTGCTTGTTATTTTCTGTTCGTCTTTTCTTGTGTACAATTTTGGTGTATTATAGTAATTTTACACAATAGTGTTAGCCTCCTTTACCAGTCGTTTTTGTAATACAAAATACCAGTGAATTCTAACTTTTGATACCAACGGATACAGACTTATTGCTTGTGATGTTCCTCTTTCCTTGTGTACAATTTTGGTGTATTGTAGTAATTTTACGAAAGGGGATTTTAATCATTTACCCTATTAAATCTTAGGGCTAAATGATGTTTTGTTTGGATGTTATGAGCAAAATCTGCGAAAATGTGCACCATTTTGGTCGACCAATATTAATTATGAACTCCCACAACCTCACATGCTATTGGTTCATTCGCAGCTTCCGAGACATTCTCGGTCTTGTTTGTAGCCGGAACAGATCAGATGTCAAGATAAAGTTTATTGGCATTTCCCCATTCAATGTGGGCAGACAAAAGTGAAAAAAAAATCGTAATTTAATATCATTTGAATAATTAAATAAGATGTTATCTGAAATAAATTTACTCTGTCTGAATTATTTCAAAGGTATCCACAGTTTTAGTCCTCAAGTTGCATCGTCTCCAGTGATACTATCATCATGGCCTTGGTAAGTTATTGGGAGTTATTCGCTTTAACGTAAGCACAGAACACCATCCATAGATATTTCGAAATGTAAATGTTCTGTGTATTAAATAAAAATTGTCAATTAGACCTTAAGATAGTCACCTAAAATTCTCAATTCCAAAGTTTGAGATGAATCGAATTTGTTGTTTTGTGCAGTAAGCATATTATGTATAGTATAACAAGTCCCTGGGGTTGGGGGTTACTCAAATACTTTTTAAGGTAGGGGTGTGCGGCTTGAACTAGGGGGCTTGGGAACTGATTGTTTCTCAAAGTAGGACCTAAAGAACTGAAATTCTTAGAAATTTGCAGGCTTTGGATCTGAAATTTGGCCAAAATTTAGCTTCTGGGGCAAACAAACCAAATGGGACCTTAAAGGGAGATGGCCCGTTTTAAGAATATGAAGTTTTCATCTTAATAGATTGGCCTTCACTCCAAAACCCCATCTGTAAAGTTTCGCGCCGATATTTCAATCCGTTTTGATGCGAGAGCTAAAAACGTGATTTTGTAAGCCCCATAGAGTAATGTGTAAAATTAATATTGGTCGACCAAAATGGGGCACATTTTCGCTCATAACTTCCAAACCAAACATCCTTTGGCTCTAAGATTTCACAGGGTAAATGAGAAAAATAGTAGCTTTCTTCTGATACTAAAATGTTAACCACTTCCGGTAAAATCTGGGGCTTCTGGGGACGAGGCTATTATAGCGGTCGGGCCATGGACCTTTAAAGGTGCAACGAGAAATTTCACATATCGGGTGTCTCTTAAAAAATCGAAAGTACTGATTTTTGCCCTGATGTAAAGCTTTCCATCAAAATATCCCCATCTGAAAGGATTAAGCTGAGAAATGTTTCTTTGGTACACAAATTGTGAAATTTTTAATTTCGTATAGGAGCAAATATGAAATTCAGCCTATGTTTTACATTGAAATACAAGCAAATCCAAATTGCCTTTTTCTCTCTTTTAAGACATTTCTGTAGCGAAATACAAGGCAAGAAATCTATTGAGTGTCTAATCTGTATGAAATTACTATTATGACACAAAATTTGGGTGCCTCAAAATCTCTTGTATATATATATATATATATACACCATGTTACTGTCCTGCATTTGAACTCTCCAGCCAGTAGTTCGCTGTGCAAAGATGTACATAATATGGTTATCTGATTGAAATTGGTTGAAATTAAGACCGTTTTCCGTAGGCCTACACATTTTTTTTTAAATCTGAAGTTGGAAATGTATTCCCGATGACACTGTTTTCAACAGTATCTTTCGCTGCCAGGTTTGAATTTTAAAGGTGAGGATTTCCTTCGATTATTTTGCCACTTATCTCATTTTTTATCGTGGAAATTATAGATAAACACACTATACTACCATCCGTAGTATAGCAATTTGCTTAATAAACGGTGTAATTTATTGCACAAAGTGTATTTGAAGTTTATTGGAAGCATTATAACAGGCTTTAAACCTCTAGCTCTCTTATTACACCTACATTATTAAGGCGTCTAGGATTGTAATTTAACCATGTGGTGTACATTTCACTCTTTCAATTGCTCTTTGTTACATGAGAATTCTGACAAAGTTAATGTCGTTCAAACTTTAACCCTCGCCCGACAAAGGCGGCGGGGGGGGGACATTAACGGATGATTCTCTGTTGCACGAAAACGCAAACGAATATGATCTAAAAACTTTTATGTAACGGTAAGTTCATCCTTTGCGGTCATTTTAGTGAAACAAAATGGAGGTCTCACCTTCAGGGTGGTTACGGTGTCCCGTCAAAGTCCGAAGGTACGGGGGTGGGGGTGGTTGTCACCTGCTTGTACTTTACTGTATGAAATTCCCAAAAAGTGGTATACTTGTGATGCTACTTTAAGCAAATACTGACGATAGTTGTATTTTTTCTTACATTTTAAAGTAATATCATGAAGGCATCTCAGATGTTTTGCTATATTTACCACTTTTGTGAGCAACATCAAAAACAAATTCTTTGTAGTGTAATTTTTGTTAAGTCGATAGAAAAAACATTCCATTTACTTTCGTAAGAAAGAGTACAAATGATGTCCTATTTTATTTTAGAACTGTTTCGCTAATTTGCATGGTCACACTAAGAGAAGTCAGGGGTCAGGTAGAGGTCATTAGAGGTCTTATAAAAATTAGATTAAGCACTATTTTTCAGCACATAAGATCAGACTTGTTTATAAGACCCACTGGCCTAGCTTTCACGCGAGCTGTAGACCGATATATGCCAAAGATCGTGCAAGGGTCATCACATGTCACTTTATATAAAGGAAGAAGTCAATACTCAGCCGTCGGACGTCTTCCGGTTCTTCCCGGCTAAGAGCGGTTCCAGACTGAGTCTGCTGAATGATTTCAGGGAATTAGTTGAACCGCTCGGAACAGGACAGAACCGGTGAACGCCCGGCGGTTGATTATTGATTTCCTCCCTAAAACGAAATATTTAAAAACACATTTTTTCAGCACAGAATACGCTTTGATTACCAGACTTACTGATAAAAGAAACACAGACATAGAATTCACATAAGAAAAGGTCACATAAAGGTCATTAGGAGTCTTTTGTTAAACTCTTTAAGATGCAAGGTCTTTAGGTCTTCAGTACGTAAGGGGCTACGATCACGAACCTTGCTCCTGACAACAATTGACAAAGGTTTCATATTTAGGCAGATAGTGGTCAAGTAGATTAACACTTAACTGCATAAGGGGTTTGCACTTCCGTTAGTGCATAGGGGAGGGGGGGCTCATAGGTACCCATTCATTATATAACCACTTTCCCAAAGGAATTTTTAGATGAAATCCACCACATGTTAGAAGAATTCAAGACATCAACAATTAAATAAAAACTAAAAAAAAAATTGTTCAGTTAGAAAACTAGGGACAAAATATTGATTTTAATTTTGCGTCAAAATGTGCGAAAAAGACACTAATTCGTTTCTGCATTTTCTACGGCACTGATTCACCTAGACTTTTGCTGATTGCTTTAATTGGTGAAGGATGAACTATATTTAACATATTAAGCACAAATAGAAACGTCTCGTGCCATTTTATATATTTTTTTAGGTTTACTTGTATAATTTACCAGGTTCCGACAGTAAACCGCTATACGATGTATATAAAATATTATGACACCAATGGCCTACTATACTTTCCAAGAATTGTTTGATTAATTATTTACTTTGTTTATGTCACTAGGTGTATACATTATGAAAATCAGAATCACAGTAACTCTATTCAGATTTTTAATTTTTGTCATGGGCACCTCCGTTAGTGCATAAGGGGGGGGGGGGCTCCTAGGGACCCATGCTAATTAACGCAAAAACGACGCGATGGATTTGAATTTTTTTGCACCAATGCAAGAGCAACTGAAAGTTAGACAAATACAATAATAATAATAACGTCGATTTATAACGCGCACATATCCAACCTACAGGGTGCTCAAGGAGCGATTGCCAATTATTATTACCGCTGCCATCAGGAAATCGTCACAATTATTTCGCTTCATCTAGGTGGCTGCTGGCTAGGCGCACAACTCTATCAGTACTTAGATTGTAATATCCCCCATAACAGCTCCCCATATTTCGCTTGGGTGAACGAGGCAATTGAGACTTGCCCAGGGAAACAAACACGTTGACTTCAGCGGGGCTCGAACTCACGAACGTAGGATCATGAGTCCTTCGCTTATCCGTTGCGCCACACGTGCTCTCATAAACCAAATATATTGCAGCGTTAAAAAACGCTGGCCGAAAAACAAAAAAAAATGGGTACATAGGAACCCCCCTTATGCAGTTAAATGTTAATGTAAATAATTTTGTTTTGTTTTGTTTTAGCATATAAGGTGATTTGATCTCAACACTTATTTGTGTTACATGTTGAATCATACACTCTTGAAGACAATCACATAGTGTTCCAGGTGACGTCATTCTTTACATTGAACGCTTAAGGGTGTTTGGTTTTTGCAGGAGAACGTGTCAATGTCTAATGCACGTTCTTTTTTCGTTAATAGATCATAATTTTTGATAACGACAATTTCGGGAATAAAGATGGTGCGCATGGCAAAGTATACAATCATTCAAACGCAAATTTGGCGAATGATGGATGGGATGACAGAGTGAACTCCATAATTGTGATAAGAGGAAAGTAAGTTTGACAATTACTTTTTAAATGTAAACATGTTTCAAACTACATGTATATAAACGTATAACGTGCTGCTATTAGCGTGAATAATACACTGACCTCTATACACATGGATATCGGGCGGCGATCGAGAAGTGAAACATTTTGTCCTCCATTTTGAAAAGGGCAAGAACCCGTCGTCGCTGCATTACTTTCAATGGTACGTCAAATTTGAAATCTACTCAAAATAAGGGAAAACGAAGATTTTTTTTCACACAAAGGAATTTTATTTTCTAAGCAGACCAGTAATGAACAAATAAAGAGAAATTACCGAAAAAAAAATAAAGAAATAAAACTGGGGAAAATGTGAAAATAATAAATATTCTATTAACCATCTGCTGCCCATTATTGAACAAATGCAGCATTTCTGATTGGTCAGTTTACTGCCCATTATTCTGCAATATGGGTCGCGAAATATATTTCTCATTATATCGCGCTGCTTTCGGTAATAGAAATAGAAATAAAAGGGTTTGTCAGTAGTATTTATGGGCTCATAATGTAGATCCTCGGGCGGAAAAATTAAAATAAATGGACTCGGCTGCGCTCGTCCATTAATTTATTTTTTTTTTCCGACCTCGACACATTATTCGCCCCTAAGAGGATACGTGCATCACCCTTTTAGGTTTCTTAAATAAATTGCAATCAACATAAATAGCAGAGCATGTTTATATAACATCATATTAAATGCGTGAATTGTATAAATCAATACTCATAACTGATGTCATTAACGACGGAGTACAAGAATTAATGGATGAACTAATAAATCCCAACTTGCCTTTATTATTCTGAATAAATAAATACAAAATAGAAAGAGAAAAAAGAGAGTAAGCAAGAAGGAGTGATGGGAGGGATTAGGGTTAATGTTTTAGTTGAGGTCACGGTATATCCAGTGATGTTCTTTTCCCTGTGTCCTACTACTGTTCGTTCATTTACTTTCTTTCTTTCTTCCCCTTATCTTTCTTTCTTTCTTTCTCTCTTTCTTTTTTCTTTCCTTTCTTTCTTTTCTTTTTTTTTCTTTTCCTGTTTTCTTTTCCCTCTTTTTCTCACTCTCTTTATCCTTTTCTTAACAGGTTTCTGTATACCGTGGAGACATAACCGTTTGGTCCAGGAAGGTACCTGACATGTGCTCCTGCGTGACGTAATAGATCGGAAGTCGAGGTTACAGTTCTAGAGCCTTCATGCCCGTATTATTCGAACAATTAAGTCTTACGGGATACAATGTTTTCTTTTTTCCTTTTTTCTTTTTCATTATCCTGCCCTTTCTCTTGGTGACGATGTCGCCCCCTTGCCGGTGCTTTTGCATGGTTCCCCACCACTTTCTGGCTCTTTTTCTCGTCTTTTCCTTTTTCCATTGTGTCTTTTCATGGGGGAGGGAAGGAACGGAATGGGAGGAGGGGAACAAGGGAGGGGAGAGGGAATGGAAGGGGACTTTGTCAGGTATTTTAGTCATACTTGGATTTAGTTGAGGGATGTATAGTGAGGGAGGTTCCTTCGTCTTTTTCCCTTCCTTTGGTACGGATACTTTTGCGCTGGCGGTAGTTTTTTCCCCTTTTGGCTGGTTTTTTGCTTTCTTTTTAGTTTTCCTTCCTTTTTTTCCCCACTACTTTCCGTCACCTTTCTCTTTTCCACCTTTTTTTTTTTCTATCTTTTCCTCTCTTTTCTTTCCCCTTCCTTCCCCCTCCCCTTGTCCACCCACTCTCTCCGTAGACCCTTCCAGCATTACCCACCTAGCACGCCATTCAGCCCTCCCTTACCCCCTGAGTCCCCATGCCCTCATGCCTCCGCGGTGTAAAGATAAAAAGCAGGAGTAGTAATAAGTCGAAAATAGAGTTAAGGGAAACGAAGTAAAACGGCGGGATAAAATGTAAAAGTACGAACCTGGTTATGAGTAAGGGGGGCAAGGCAGGACGTCGGAGGGGAGTAAGTCTCACAGACTTGGTCAGGGCAGACAAGTCAGGGGGCGGGAGGGTTACGAGAGAAGATGTGGGATGGGGTGCCAGTGAGTGCAGCAGAGGTAGTTAGAGAAGGGAGGGGGGTAAAACTGAACCCACCGCATAAGGGGGAGGATGAGTATAATTCCCGGCCTAAGCTAATAAAGATATTGGATAGTGTTACACCGCTGACAAACCTAACGTGTTGTAGGTGACGGGGGAGGGAGCAAGGAGGTCGTAGGGTTGCTCGGTACATCGGGGGCCGAGCCCTCAAACCCTCTCTCCAGACACTACACACCTCTGCCCAGTCTACGCTCCCATCAATACTTCCTTCCTTTTAAATGCTAAGTTTTTCTCTTATTTTTTAACGTTATCTATATAATAATTCAAGTTGGGATTTATTTCCTTCATCCATCTCATTCTTTTCATTCATTTCATTCCATTCATTCCTTCATTTATTATTTATTTATACCAATATGCATTTATCTTAGGTTATACACATGCTCTGTTTATTTTATTTTGCTGCATTTATTTATTTATTATTTCACATTTCCATCCTTCCGTCAATTGTACTTGATAATTTTTTACACTGTATCGGAGAGTCTTTTATAAAGTATCGTGTTTCAAATTAGTTTGCCTCCCATATATCTCAATTTCGTCTAACCATTTTTTTCCTCTAATGATTCTGTTTTTGAATATAACAAACTCCTTTTTTTGTGAACAAAACTTGTTATTTTTTCCCTTACTTTGAGTAAAATTGCAAATTTTGACGTACAAGTGCCATTGAAATTAGTGCAGTAACGGACGAACTTCTTGCCCTTAGTTTTGAAAATGGCGCTGGGGAATTTCCGGTTGTTTCAATCGCCTACTATTCAATTACGTGAGAGTCCGCATCCATGTATTAGATGAGGAGCAGAATATCATAGGGGCCTTATTTAAGGAAGGAGTCGTTTAACACTACCCCACACTGCAGAAAAGGTTTGACATATTTGGTAGTTTTGTAGGACCCTTCTACATCCATGCTAGATAAGTAGTACTCTCAAATGGTGGTATCACTTTTTCAATATGTGGGAAATTATAAGTTTACAACAGGGGTCCAAATTTTAAAATGCCCCATCCTGTTTGAAATGTATCCAGATTGCCCATCTAATCAACAGGCTTCCAAAATGTATTTATATTTCCAAAAATTTGTACCACCCCTGCGGACCAATGGTTAAGAGTTATGGGTAAAATGCAAAAAATGGTAAAAATTCCTCAATTTGTACAGGGTCAAACATTAAAAGTTAACCTGATTATATTTTGAAATACTTGCAATTATTGCCTGAGCTAAGAGGACTGCCTAAAAGGTCTAGTTTTTTTTTATTATGTTAAATGCTTACTTACGGAGATCAGGACAAAGAAGGCAACACCAATTGGATTATATTGCTCTATGACCTCTTTTGGTCCATACCAGGGTAACTATGAATTGCATATGGTACAACCTATTCCTTATTTTGACACATTAAGCTAGCTGAACAACTTTCTTTTTCAATTTTTATTACCACCCAAATTGGAGAACCTCTGATTTTGCCCCCTACAAATAGAAATGAACCTTTTTACAACCATTTAGCCTTTTTTACCCTTATACATCTCCTCAAACCAATTGTCCATAGATGATACAAGAACTATACATTTTTGGAATCCTTTAGACCAGACCGGCAATATGGCATACATTTCTACATGAAAAGCTGCATTTATCAAAATAAAATTAAACACAGCCGACATAGATATGAGGGCATAATATAATATACTCTTAAATTATCATCACTACATATCCATCCGGAACCAACTGCCTTGCTTGATTTTCAAATTGCTAATTACAGAACGTATTTCTAATTACATAACGTTTTTTCATTATGAGAAATAAGGATCGTTTTAAGGATCCGATTGATACTGTTTTGTTTAGAAACAATGCATCCATTACGCCCAAATAGAATATCTTGTGGTCCTGCATTGTCAATAACAGAGAAGTGACTTGAAATACTAAACCATGTCAATCGATGTAAATAACGGTCACCTGTTGACCCTCCTTTACCTAAGTGATTTCTGATGAATTGCCACAACGATGAACAGATTTGGAGTCAGTACATTCTTTGATTAAGATGTTCTTTCAGATTTTCACAGTAATATGCTTTTTATACGTCTACAAACTGTTTTATACTCCCATCTACATTGTTTATATAGCTCCAAATTATCAACAGAGTTAACGCGCCTGAACTTTTTCAAAAGTCGCATCATCTCTAGAACGCTTGAGTTTGATGGTGAGTCCCTTGTCGTTCATGATTTCAAGACTGTCTTGAGGATGTAATCAACCGCACGTCGGGATCTTCTGGCCGAAATCAATGCCTCCAGGACCCATGACCGTCTTATTATCTCATAAGGCACCTATTCAATATTTTTCTACTTCAATCAAAATCCACAGCTCCTGATGTTTTTATGATTCCAATCTCCAAAATCATAAACTAAATTTTTTTTCCTGGAGTGGGATTCTAACCCACGACCTTTAGATTAACAAGACGAGCGCCACAGACACAACGCCACGCAATCCGAGCCGGCATGAAGTCCGTTTCTTTTGTAATACTTCAATATAAACATTAACGTAATAAAGCGCACACATAATAAGGAATAGCGCCCCCTATGAGATGAGTTGAAAATATATGCTCCTGGAGCATGATTCGGGCCCAAATCTCCAAGAATCGTAATGAACCACGAATTACAAAAGAGATAGGGAGCAAGAGTATCTCCTTGGAGGATCCAGAAGTTGTTAGGAAAACTCCTTTGTGGGCAATCTATGGTCTGCACAGATCTATACATGATGGCAATTGCAACATTGCAATCTCTCGGTTGACACTGTCACCAGCCGTGGCAAGGCTACAACAACACAATTGAAAGCTTTTCCTCTTGGAAATTCTCAACTCTTCTACGATCCTTCTGAGGGCAAGTTTAATGTAGTGTTGATAATCTGCCCTTACGAGTTACGAAAACCATTCTTCTGGGATCTATTTGAATATGAATTCTGTTGCCGCAGCATTGCTTTTGTAAGATCTTAGAGGACCATGGTGACAGTTTGTTCCTCTGTAGTTTTTGGGGTTTTTGGGGGTCACCTTTCGTTGGTAGAGGAGATAACGATGTTAATATATAGCACCGGTTTTTGTTTCCCCACTCGGTGTCCGTTACAAAATCCAACATTTGATTCATGAAAAAGTGGATTCTTTCCCGATTACAAAGCAGGAATGTTGCGGGACCAGGCCGGTCTTGGTGGTTATTTCAGTTTCTTCCGGCAGATCAGAAGCTCTCTTAGTGAAAGGTCCAGTCTTGATTGGAAGGGTGTCTGCTATCTTGTGATTGAGAAGATTCAGCAAGGTTAGTGTTATTCTGAATTGGTTTGCCGAGTAGAGAACTAAAGTGCTGAAACCATGTCTCGAGGTGCTCTTCAGTTGTTTGATTACCTTTGATGCCTAATTTCTTATAGGTGGGGTAGCTTCTTATCAGTCAGCTCCCCAGTGCCCCCAGGCAGCATCATGCTTGTATTTGAGATTAGGGTGTCAAGAGTGGCTTCAGCCTTGGACTTAATCATGCTCCTCAAGCACCCCGGTGTAAGCATCATCAAGAGCTGCCTTAGTGTCCATCAAGGTTCTGCTTGGAGCTTCTGTTGATTTATTACGGTGCTTCTTGGCTGCAGTCATTTGAGACAAAGGCAGTAGTTCTTTCTCTTAGGTAGCATCTCCAGATTCAATTATCATATGTTTTGGCTGAAGTGACGGCTTCATATATGTGCTGAGATTCCGATCTTCAACTCATCAACAAGAGTGTTAAACCTGTTATGTACTGTTACAGTATACTGCTCGCAGAACTTTGTATCTCCCACTACCTTTCCTCCATCCAAATGTTTTCATTTTCAGTGTGGATCTCTAGGGAGGGTTTTTACTCTGACGGCTACTTATCCTGCTCCTGCAAGATCAATTCTATGATCAAAAATACTTAACAGCTTCAAAAAGTGTTGTAAGTCTCTTGTGAATTCTTAATGATGTGAATCTACCCTTCTCTTAACCGAAGTAAGGCCGTTTTGGACAGTTCTCCATTTGGGCCTGGTATGGCCACCGTCTAGTTGCTCATTTGATTCTGTTGCCATGGCAACAAGTCAACACGTTTCAATTTTCACGACGTCCATCACGCCACACCCACCCTCCGCTGGACCCGCCCTGAACGCGAACAGTGTGTCGCCCAGGCCCAAGACTAAGCACCGCAAAAATCTCCAGGGATCACAGAAGATTTGGCTGAACCGCACCGGTGGCAGTTGACAGTCCATGGTAAAGCGAGAGACAGTTTCATCATGATGGTAGCAGCAATGACTGTGTTTCAGGATTACCCCATCAGTGTAGCTTCAGGATGCACTTATTACAATTGACAAGGGTTGCACGTGACTTGAGAGAGCCTTTGGTGAGAAAAGAGACCCCACACCTGTAGCTTCGATTTGTCTATTCTTCTTCCAGTGGGGGCTGTAAAAAGTGTCATAGCCAGGATATTCAGCTGGAGTTATGTTTGCTGTGCACAATTACGGATGCAGATTTACATCATATCAGAAGTTGTGCTTCATGTACAAGCTCTTCTTCCTTGGCTGTTTTGTTGTTAATGTATGATGTTTTGTGTGCTGATGATGAAAGCAGCATTACGTTTAAAACAAAGTTGCCCATGCAATCTTGTGTCAATATCAAGGTTGGACCTTCCAGTAGGTTTTAGGACCAACCTATTATTTGAATTGGTAGAGACCAATGTTGACTCAGGAAGCACAGATTTCAAATCCGAAGCTTTAACCCTGGTGCTATGTTGTAAACAATTCAGCTTGTCAACACCCTTTTCTGGTAGGGATGGTCCCTTAGCCTTTGTCTTTCATGGTGACACTCTGTCACAACATCAATATCAATAACATCACAAACATGGGTATTGCCACCAAATGGCAGTGTTGGAGCGAGTCCGGACTCATGAGTCCGAAGCTGAGTCCGAGTCCATCAGCCTCGAGTCCGAGTCCGAGTCTGAGTCCATCGGGCTTGAGTCCGAGTCACGAGGTCTGAGTCCTGAGTCCATGGAACCTGAGTCCGAGTCCGAGTCCAGCAGGTCTGAGTCTGAGTCCGAGTCCGAGTCCAGTGAGTCCGAGTCCAAGTCCAGAGAATGTGGGCTTGAGTCTGGGCTTGAACTAATTCAGACACCTAAATAGTGCTAATATAAACATTATAGTGGGATTGACAAAAAAAAAAAAAAAAAAAAAACTTTTGTCAATATCAGGGTTGGACCTTCCAGTAGGTTTTAGGACCAACCTATTATTTGAATTGGTAGAGACCAATGTTGACTCAGGAAGCACAGATTTCAAATCCGAAGCTTTAACCCTGGTGCTACGTTGTAAACAATTCAGCTTGTCAACACCCTTTTCTGGTAGGGATGGTCCCTTAGCCTTTGTCTTTCATGGTGACACTCTGTCACAACATCAATATCAATAACATCACAAACATGGGTATTGCCACCAAATGGAGCCTTTTATGTTGCTCAGAAGTCCAGATATTGGGCGAATTATATATTAAAAAAGGCGGCCATTTTGAAATTCAAGATCGCCGCCGGAAGGAAACAATCTGTGACTTTTTGGATGTAATATTTGTGTTTCTTGACATCACAAACATGGGTATTGCCGCCAACTTGAGCCTTCTATGTTGCTCAGAAGTCCCAATATAGAGTAAGATATGTTGAAAATGGCGCCCATTTTGAAATTCAAGATGTCCGCCTGAAGGAAACAATCTGCGACTTTCGGAATGTGATACTTGTGTTCCTTGACATCAAAAACATGGGTATTGAAACCAATTTTAGCCTTTTATGTTGATCAGAAGTCCAGATATAGAGTAAAATATTGAAAATGGCGGCCATTTTGAAATCCAAGATGGCCGCCAAACGGAAGGGATAAAAATGGTAACAATTTGATTTGGATTCCTGGGACCATTATCTATATTTTACCCGGGGGGCCACTTGTATTCAAAGGTGGATATGATGCGTGAACAAGAAAACGCGTAAAAAGGGTATCTTTTTCCAACAGGCGATGTACGCGCGTACATTGATTAAGGTGTCAAAACAGCAAATGTGGAAAAAAGGTATGTTTTTTTCCTAAATCCTGAAATTGTGATGTACGTGTAATACTCAAATGAAGCAGAGATAAAAATATTGTGAAGCAAAACAAGATAATAAAGGTATATTAACGACACAATGCATTGCTTATTTATTCAGGGTAATAAAACTTACAGAAATACTTCTTTAGTGTAGCAAAATCAGACAAAAATACTTGTTTAGGGTATATTTTTTAGTCGGTGGAAATACTTGTTTAGGGTGCATTTTGGAAGTCCATGTTCACGCATCATATCCACCTTTGAATACAAGTGGCCCCCCGGGACATTTTAAGACCCCAAATTCCAATTGTAGCAAAAAAGCCAACAAATGATGCACTGTCCCACACTATAATTCAACGATTCCATCGACTCGAGGAACAGTAATCGTTATTCAATACATTTCAATATTCTGTTATGATGTCTCGTGGACGTCAAAGGTAAGAAATACCTTTCAAACACAAAATAATAAATGAGCCTTGTGCACAAGTGGTCTAAATTTTATATAATATAACAGATTTAATGATTTGTAATTGATTTTGTTCAAGAATTTGGTATATATGTCCAAAAACAATATTACATATATCAAAATTATACTTATTGTCCCCAAGAATGTCCACTAATGTCCACAAGAAGCGTTGCAGTTCAACGATGATAATTATGTCCTCACAGCGAAGAGTCCAAAATGACAGCGCATAAGTTCACATAAATATCCATGGTATATTCCATGCGAATCTTCTCAGTCCTGAAGATAACTTTTGTCCAGCAAGACGACAAGGTTAAATAAGTCCCTCGACGACACTAATATTCCATAGTATATCAGTCCAAGATAATCACCACGATTTCTATCTGTCCACAATTTGGAATCCTATTTTGATTCCCAGCACCTTTGGTTTCAAAGACGACAGTAGAAGAATTACAGCGACTTCGGCTCACATAGAATTATAAATCCTGGCACTATGGTACTTTACAGGTCTGTTTCTCATTGCAGATTAGAACTAGCTATAACTTCTAGCTACTTGTTACTAGAGGATGTTGGCAGAGAGTCCTTACTCAAATCTCCATTATATATTGACTTCACAAAGTTCCCAAGTCTTAAAATAGACATTACCACAGCATCATGCATAAACATAACCTTTCACTAGCTGACCAATCGGAATTCACATAAATTATATCATCTGAATTACATCACTTTTGGAGAATCCCCCAGATCATGCAATGTTTTGATCTTAAAGGATAAACAAGTTGACTCAGTTACTAAGTTTACATCTTGGGGAATTCCCCATTTCCCTTATTGTGCAATATATCTAACAGGTGCAATTTGCACAAACAACTCTAGGGGAATTCCCTATTCTCATTTCAACATAAACAAAGTACTTTTCCCGTGAGAAATCTTTTCTCAAATAAAATTGAGAAAATAATATAACAGTATAACCCCAAGATGAGTTTGGCGGGCTATTTTTAAATGGCGCTCACACGTGCGTGTACTACTTCAAAAGCCTCACAGCATTTATGTTCCTCATACTGTTTTACAAATAGCCAGGGAATAACTGAAAATGCAAACAGAGTTGCAAACAGAGATGGGAAAGAGTTCCATAGGCTAGGGCTGCTGGCTAAAAGCCCTTTCACCCACTGACTGTTTGTACGAGGAGCAGTGAGGAGCATCTTGTTATTCTTCCAGACCGGAAACGACCTGCCAGGAATACACAAAGAGAGTTATTCTGCAATTATTATGACATTTTCCAGAATAAACCCTTGTAGAAACATACGCTCAAGACAACACACTCCTAATGGAGCTCTTTGAGGGGTGGAGTTGATGTGTTCTTTTGTCTTCTTTTTTAGAGTATGGGATTGGCTTAGTGCCTTTGACCATTAAAATCCTAGCTAGTATTTTTGTTTTGTTAACATGCTCCAATTCAATGTGGTAACCCCCATTCTGAGACCTATAAACCTACAAATATAATATATATTTGGTTATAGCATCCATATATCTTCAAAGAAAAGAATATACGATAATACGGCCTTGGCTATTAGAAGCCACATATGGCAGCTTTGTTTTCCTAACATACAATTCATGATATGGTCACCTTCAAACAACCCAAACAAATTGTCAGTTCCATATTTAGTTTTATCATCATAAAGTTACAGAAAAAGTGTAAACTAAAGTACAAAAATATGTCTTTCCCCTTAATAGAAAATCATATGTCATTTTTGTTTCAACATGCTCACATTTCAAAATGGCCACCTTCCGAAACCTTTAAAAAATAAATTGCCATATACCTAGTCTATCATCCAAGAACTGCTAAACAAGTGTAAATTAAAGTATGGTAAGATATATGTCTTTGGCCACACTGTTAAAAATGTTCCTAATTTTACCAGACTTTAAATTACGGTAAACCCCAATTATTCAATAATCTTCACGCTTTAATATCACCTATACCTAACATAAAATTACAATTTGGAAGCAGAAAAAATGTAAATAAACAGTGGCTATAAAATAATACTACATATTTTGAAAAGGTGGTATTTATACCCTGACCGTTATTATATTTTCCGTAATATTACGTTTTTTGTAACTTACTTGTTTTTAATGTAAGAATATGAACTATGAAAATCGGTTTACCTATAAAATGTGTTAAATAACGTCGTAAGTAACGTCATTAAAAATGCAAAATCTTATTTTCCCTATCATTTTTAAAAATAGTTTAAAAAACTCCTGTAGAACTCAATTCCTCCTTTTTGTAATATGTTTAGTTTAATTTGAAAAAAAGTAGTACACACATATATCTGCTATTATTAAAGTCATGTAGTATAGTGGATAAGGTTTAGGACTTGTAATCTTAAGACCCTGGTTCGAATCTATGTACTGGTACATGTAGGCTATTTACATAAGTTTACTCATATGATAATTAAGTAATTTGTGACATTAGAATGTGTACATTACCATATAAAACAGTGTATAAACTGGTTTATTTTTTTTTATTTCTTCACGTTTTTCCTTTTTAGTGCCTTTTTTCTCAAAATTGTTTGCCTGATTTTTTTACAACCACGTGGTAACATATAAATACAACATTTGTATGATGCCAAAGCTACACCGTGCAAATTTGGTCAGAGGATTGCAATAACGTTTTAATTCTTAATATTGTTTAAACAAGTCAAAAACCAACAATAACTTTGAAGCTGAGATTTTACGCCGTTATTTACGTTCCCTGCAATGGTTTCGTATTTTTACGGCTCCGGTAATTTTACGTTCTGCACGTTGTGAGTCCCAGCTGCCAGTCAAATCCCTGTTTTTTTACAGGTTTATATTTAACAGTGCATGAGAAACTCATATTTTTTATTTAGTTAACATACTTAAAATCCAAGATGGCAGGCAAAATGGCCACCTTACAAGATCTTTGAACTTTCAATTGTGATGAAATGTTGAAATTACAAAATGAATGACATACGATTGTGCCTGCACTACTCAAAATGTTAGTAGAAAGTCGTGATCTGATTTTCTATTGTAAACTTGCTTAAAATTTCATATGGTGGCAACATATGCGGAATTCTGTCAGGATCTTTTAAAACCTAGAAACTGCCATATATTGTAATGTATTGACCCCCCTCTGAAACATCTTTAACCAAATAAAATGCCAAAATATGACTTTCTATGGTTAAAGATATATCTCGTACTTTCTACATTTTATCGTTTTTCGGGAATATGCTAATATAACATATGAAGATGTTTTAGGATTTGAAGGTATTCAGTGTGGACTGCCAATCTTGAATTTTTAAGCATTTTCAAAGCAAAGACATGATATGACCTTTAATAGCAAATTGAAGACTAAATAATTATTTTCCTTTTATCAAAACTAACAGATGTTAACTAAATTAGAGAGATTTGTGGTAATTTCTACGCTGTTAAGTAAGATCTTTGAATGCAGCCATACCGCCGCCATTTGGAATTGCGAGACTGCTTGTGTTAAAAAAGTGTTCAGTGTCAGAAAATGTCAGATACAAGGATTAACGCATGGGTTAAAGAAATTTCACATCAACAACTTTGAAACCTTAGATACCATTTTTGCAGGAGCACATCTGTACTACTATACACTACATGTGTTTCTGCATACCTTTGTAGGCAAAACTTTTTACTGGAGCCATTTTTAAGATGGCTGCCACGTCGAAATGAGACCTTGTTGTTAACAAGGTTTATATTAGTTCTCTGGACCCTGAAAAATGGTTAGAGCCTTGGGCTTATAACACTAGAATATTGAATTTACTGGTATTAGATGAACGGAGTGTGGGCAAAAACGTCTTCCCCTTGGAAACCATTTTAATTTCAAGGATGGCTCCCACAAACACATGTCATTGTTGTTTTAAGTTCTTTTTGGATTTCTGGAACCTGAAAACATGGGTATAGGTGCCATAATCATGCCTCTCTAATAGATTTCAGAGACATGTTTCAAAAAAACAACTTTTGGCGGGCATTTTGAATTTCAGATGGGCCGTCACAGCCACATGATCTAAGTGTTGCCGTGATTGACACCCTCCAACAATGGTTTAAATGGGAATTAGTTTCATGTGCTTTAGAAGTCAAGATATAGCAAAATTAAGGTTTCAAAATGGCGGCCATTTGATTAGCAAAGATGGCTGCTTATATCGTTTTTCAAAAAAATGCAAACATTGATGTTCTGTTTCTGTGACCCAGCTGACCTTTAGGAAAAATGCAACAATAGCAAAAATCTCTCCATAAAAAAGCCAACAAATAGTAAAATTTAACATAGTGTACTGACTACACTTGGAGTGTACTCAGAGCAACCTCGGACTAGCGTCTTATAGTCCGGATACAACGTAAAGAATATGGCACCGATTCAAGTTGACTCTTCACGCATAACATTAGTTTCACGCTTATTGATTTGCGTTTTCCAACAAATTTAGATTTAATCCCTCGTTATGCACTCGTAATGCAGGTGGAAGGCCTATCCCCAAGCATTTTTTGGTGGACCACCCTTCGAAGACCCTAACGACACGAAGGACCCGAAAACGGACGGTACTGTAACCATTCAATGTTTGGCTTACTGCAAATATCTTCGTCTCTGAAACTCGTTGGAAAATAAATAAGGTTGAGGAGTTTTAATAAAGTCCGGGAAATGCAAAATATTTGGGTTGTATGAAATCTTAGTGACCTATTGATTTTGCAGAGCGTAATAGAAAATCCAGGTGACTGGTGCACTGCAAAAAAACGGTGTTGAATATCACAAGAATTGAACAATTTTGGGCACATTATTTCTCAAAATCATTTTTTTAGCAGAATGGGATCTAATTGAACATTTTATTTGAATTTTGACCTATGTCTTATGAAAATAAAGTTATTGATGACATAGCCAAACCCATAAAGTGTTAATATAAGCTGGCCTTAGAACAATTTTAAATTCAGTTAGTCATGAATTAAAGCAAAAAATTGGACGCGTCTAGAAAGCTGTAACTAGGCCATGGACGGTAAAAGCAAAACTGATGCTCGGATAAGGACCATGGTGGCGCCCACCAACATTCTTCCGAATAATTTCTAAAATGATAGAAATCAATTCTACGTGTGTGTCTCACGTCTCAAATGAATTAAATGTCATCTGAATAACAGTGACCAACGTATGTACAATCACGGTTACTGACTCCGCCAAATATTGGGACTATTGATAAAGTAAATCCGATCGGTATGCAGAGAACCAAACACTTCAGATTCCCTTTTTTATCTGAAACTGCAGAGCAACATTGTTATTATCAATGCAGCTGAAAGATTTCAGGTGGTATACCACCACCCACCCGGTTAGATTAAAATATTTTTCATGAATGTGGAACCACAAATTACCTGTCATCTTTCACGAATAAAGAAAGTTAAAGTTTGTACTGTGGTGTTCAACGTTACTGACCGTATATTACATCATTATTCGAAAGGGAAAACGATGGGTGAACAAACTCATGGGTAAGGCTGTTGTCAAACTGCCGAACCCCTAAACATATTTGTGCAGAAGCAAACCCGGAAAACTTCCGTGTAACCCCATTTCTATACAATTTACCCCGTTATTGCAGAATCGAAAATCATTCACTTATATGAATCAGATAAACCGGTTTGTAGGACGTAATATAGACCGACCGTACTTTAGCTTGGCACGTCAAGTACCCGACCCAACAAATATGGAGTGTCTAGTCAGAGCCAACCTGGCCTAGCCGTACTTATAGTCCGGATAAAAACGGTAAAGAATATGGCCACTCGAATTCAGTTGACTCTTCACGCAAGATTATTTTCACGCTTTATGATTTGCGGTTCCAAAAATTTTAAGATTTTAATCCCTCGTTATTGACACTAGTATGCAGGTGGAAGGCCTATCCCCAAGCTTTTTTGGTGGGACACCCTCGAAGACCCTAACGACGACGGACCCGAAACGGACGGTACTGAACCATTCATGTTTGGCTTACACGCAAATATCATATCTCTCTGAAACTCGTTGGAAATAAATAAAGGTGAGGATTAAAGGTCCCGGGAAATGTAAATATTTGGGTTGGTGAATGACATCATTAGGACTATTGATTTTTCAGAGAGGAATAGGAAAATCCGGTGACTGGTGAACATGCAAAAAACTCCGGGGTGAATACAACACAGGTCGGTTTAAGCGTCAGTGTTAATTTCTGTTGTAACAGTTTAGGATATAACAACCCGATTGGTGTTGCTGCAAAATGTTGGCCCTTGCATTTTTGGTGTCTGATTATGTAATGCTAGAAGGCAAAGCAGCTAATATCGAAACAAACAATAAAACAGCAAAATTTTCTACTAAATGCCGTTAGACATATTTACAGCCGTAACCAGGATAACACCAAATTTGGTGTTAATTAACACCAAAGAGTGTAGTCCTCCTGGGAACCAGGAGGGTGTTTAAAATAACACCAGTGGTGTTCCATTTAACGCCCACAAGAGGGTGTTAATTAACCAAATTGTGTCAATTTAACACCAGGAGGGTAGTAAAACTACATTAATTAACACGAAACATGTGGGTAAGATTAAAACCAAGAAGTGTTATGTCATATATGTAACACCAAAATTAGTGTCAAAAACACCATTGGTTGTAAGTTTAACACCACTAGGTGTGGTCCTCTCAACACCGACTTGGTTGTTTTAATCACACCTCCGGTGTTTCTAAGCAATGTTTTTGCAGTGTGTGAATCTATTCATGACACTGACTGAAAATAATCAATAGTTTCACTATGTGTCACTGGTAGTGGTATTCTTTTTTGTGGCCCTGTTATTGGAATGGATTGCCCCGTAAAGATTGGACTAGGTTAATCTTCTCATTTCCTGGGACCTTTAATGTTTCTTCGATGGCAAATAGCATTGTCCACTTAAATGAACCTCTACTTACTTTCTACTCTCCTCCTCTTCCCTCCTACTCTCCTCCCCCCTGGCTGTTTCCAAAGGTATGTTTATGAGAAATATAAATTCCAATTTCATACGTCGCCTTTGGTTTAACAAAAAACACCGAAATTTTGACGAAAAAATTCTGAATTTAATATGTCAAGGAATCACTTTCTAAAAACATTGGAAGCTGAAGAATCAACTCCACTGTAATGGTTATTCTTATTTTTTTTAGTTCAGATTCAGGTTTTTTGTCTCTTCACAAAAAATGTTTTTTGTACAAAAAAACAGAATATAACCTTAAAGGGATTGATTGGTATGAATCTATCGCAAATATATAATGAAATATCCGTAAATAAAACGTCAGGTTGTCATGGCTTGGGTAATATTTACAACGCCGCATGCAATACTGAACAGAAAGCCAGCGAAATATAATAACGTTGAACTTCAGCAGTTCGCCACAAGCATCATCCCTGTGAACTTCGTTGAGCACACAAAGGATAGGAGGGAAGCCAAAACATACACTTTTTATAAAACCTCAGTGATTTGATGAAAAAAAAAAATGTAAAGAGTGGTGGTTTTAGATATCTTTTTGTGATTAACAAAGTTTTTAATTGGCCTAAACACTGACAATCCATGAAACCGTGGACATTTTAAAAGGGGGGTTATCGGTATAGTTATTATGCAGTAGCAATTTAACCACTGATCTCTATACAATGGATTGGGTACTGTTATATTGGCCTCCATTTTATGATTAAACTTTAAAAATATTATGTCTCAAATTTTATTTGAGAAGAGATGTCTCACGGGAAAAGTATTGTTATACTATAAAAAAAGTTTTAAAGAGAGAAAGGGGAAAACCCCTAGTTTGTTTTTGGAAAAACTGCACAACTGTTTAGATTCCACAATAAGGGAAGTGGGGAATTCCCCAAGATGGTAAACTTCGAAACTTGTGATTGTATTGAGATCAAAAATTGCAACCCTCGGGAATCCCCCACCAGTTATAATATGAAGTGATTGTAATTTAGATTTGAAATCTGGATTTGATGGTGCAAGGTCATGTTTATGCATAAGAATGATTGTAATGTCTATTTAGACTGGGATTTTGGTGAAGTCAGAGTATATATAGGAGATTTGAGCCAAGTCTCGCGGGTCAGCAGTTGCAATCAGCATACAGTATGGATTAGCTTAGTAGTGTTATCACAATGAATGGTATTTGATTTTATGCTTACACAACAGGCCAGGATTTATTATCTGTTCAATTCAATGTGAGAAGATGCTGTAATTATCTAACTGTTCGTCTTGAATGGGGCTCGAAAGTGCTGGGCATCAAAAGAGGATTCCCAAAGTGGGACAGATTAGAAAATCGTGGTGATTATCTTGGACTGATGGATTTATTATCGTCGAGGGACTTAATATATCCTTGTCGCTTCTTGAACAGCTGGACAAGATTACCTTCAGGACTGAGAAGGATTCCCTGGAATATAATACCTGAAGAATTTTGTATTGAACTGGTGCGCTGTAATTTGGAGGTCTTTCGCTGTGAGGAAATATCACTCGTTGAACTGCAACGCCTTTAAACAAAGGACACTAGTAAACCCATAAGTAATCTTAAAACTAATTGTGTATATGGAATTTTGTTTTGGGACATACCAAATCTTGAACCAAACAGTAAAGATCTTAAATTAAAACGGTTGATATATATAATTTGACATTTGTGCACAAGGCTCATTTATTTGGTTGAAAGGTATTTCTGACCTTAGACGTCTACGAGACGTATAACAGAATTGGGGGCTAGTCCTTGGGAATTGAAGTGAGATAAAATTTGAGCCTTTTTGTTCAGAATTTATAAACCAAAAAGTATGATAATATTGTAAAACATTGTGCACATTTTGGCATACAAAAATTTTGTGTCGTTATACATGTACTACCATTGTTTAGTTTGGTTCAAGTTGGATTTGTGTTGTAGAGTACAATCACAATGGAAGTTTGATCCGAAGTGTTTATAGGGCAAATAACTTGGGAGAAGAAGTTGAGGAGCTGAGAAAGCCTGAGTTACTGAAACTAGTTCAAGCATTTAGGAATTGAGGCAAAAATCATGCTACTGAGAAAGCAAGTATCAAAAATAATTGATTGGAAAAAGTTTTGTCAAGAAAGATGTTTGGGATAGTTCATTTTTGGGAAAAGATAGAAGAGTTTCTGGAACAGGGAAAAAGGTGATGCATTTCCAGTCAAAGAATTGAAATCAAAAGGAATTGGAAATAGATTAAAAAGATGGAAATGGAACCAAAAACAAAAAGAAATTGAAATGCAAAATTCAAAAGGAACAGAAGAAAGGAAAGTGAATGGAAAAGAGAAGTTGCAAATGCGATGCAAAAGAATGCAACAAAAAGGAAAAAAATGGAAAAATAAATTTTTGCAAATGAAATGAAACAAAAGAAATGGGAGAAATGAGATGATAACAGAAAGAGCTAGAAAGCTCAACTAGAGTTAGAAAAAATTGAAACAACAACCAGGCAGTCATCAGATCTCCAAGAAATCTGGTTTTGCTGCGGCGAAAAATATTAGCCTGGTTCCAACAATTTCAGATCAAGAAGTAGACAAATGTACTTCTTACACTTGAGAAAATTGCAATAGTTTGAAATGGCCCAAGGAATCTTGGACCTTGTTATACAGTCATGTGCATTGGTTTAAAGCCGAAGAAATATATTCGGCCATGTCATTAGATCAGATGTAGTGTGAGTATGAGAGGTTAAGAGGCATGCTCAAAGGCATATGACTTGGTTGCCAGAGGATATAGACAAAAATTAAGGTCTTGTCAGACAAAGGATGACCAGACCCATGTTGAATTTGCCAGTGTAAAGGAACAATGTTTGATCGCTGGCTCTTCCAAAAGATAGTCGGGCAAAGTTTGTCAACTTAGGGAGGGTGATTTAGTTGAAGAGTTCAAACAGTGTCTACATCAGATATCAAAAAACACATATGGATGAAAACAAAATTGACAGTTGCGTGAAAGCAGCGTAAAGGGCTCTGGACGATTATTCATTGGACACACAAAATTAAGTAATACTAGTAGGCCGAGCCAAGAATTACTAGGTACAACAAGTACAACAATAAGTGGGTTCTAACAAAGAGTCTATGGTAGCACTCAGGAGGGAAATCCCAGTCAGGTTTCCATGAAAAGGGGGAGGAGTAGTAAAGACAGTAATGGTGCTAATCAAAAAAATGTGATGGGACCAAAATAAAAGTTCACAGCTGCAATACTTGTAAGAAGAAAGGACATACAAGGTCACGGGTTGGGAGGCTGACATGGCTATCCACCCAAAAGGGAGGGAGCCAAAAGTGAGTTAAAACCAATAGGTTGTGCCGTTACTTTGAGGTCAAAAGTATTCTTATGTTCAGAAACAAGAATCCCACCCAAAAGGGAATTGACAAAGAAAACAGTAAGGGATGACTTTAAGACTTTTGTTTTGGAGGGATTTGTGTCTACACTTTCAGGTGATAGTTAGATCCAAAACCCATTATCATGCTGGAATCATGCGGGACAAGTGTTGCGCGCAGTCCATGATATTGGAAAGATGCACTCCATTGATATTGAGAGTTCCACAGGAACTAGTGCAATTGATTCAAGGGATAGGTTGGATTGATTAAGTGTCCCCTCTTCACAAATGAATTTGAATAAGAATTTGGTTTATGGAACTGTCACATTGGTGTAGACAAGAACTCCCATAAAAGGGGTATCATGTTTGTTAGGGAATGATTTGGCAGGGGGGAAAGTACTCCCACATCCCTGTTTCCCAGGTGGCCCTGTACAAGTGGGATAAATTTGATGAGAACCGAATTTTCCAGCATGGCAGTAAACTAGGTTCAACTGACCAGAAAAATAGCCTCACAGGAAAACAGTGAGCAGGTGATGGGTAGTCAAAATTACTCATACACATAGGAAGGGCGTCGAGGATGACTTGGTCCCAATTTAGAGGATACTTTTATATCAAAAATTAGAGGAATTTGGAGGTCCATCTTCTCTTCCAGGGGAGACTTAAATCCTGTTAGTGAAAACATCCAGCCCCTGAGCACAACAAAGTGACAAGCTGGTAACAATGAAAAAAATCCAGACGCTGAGCTGATAAGTTAGGGACTGTTAAAGGAGGACCCTTTAAGCCCTGACAAGCTGGTGCTGGTAAATAAGCAGCACAACGACCCAGCACTTAGGAAAATTAGGTGAGAGGGCATTGTCCGCAACAGGAAGCCGAGCAAACTTCCTGTATGTTTCTACAAACAAAAATGGTGTCATCATTGAGAAAATGGCCCGGACACCCCGATGCACTTGTAGATTGTGGAATGGGAAGGTTGTGCATTAAACGTGTAGTGCCAACGGTATACCATAGGGAAAAGTGATAGGCATAGCCATAGTCCCATGGCAGGACACTTACGTGTGAGAAAAAAACACATGACAGAATTAGGAGTCATAGTATTTTGGTGGCCTACACTAGAAAAGATGTGTCTGATATTGTAAGACTTTCACACATGTCAAATGGTGGGCAGCTAATCAGAAAATTCCTACCTGCCCCTTGCAACCAATACAGCATTTGATGAGCCATTTAGTAGGGCTGTTAATAGATTGCGTAGGGCCACTTCCAAGACCAAGTCAGGAAATCAGTTTACTGAACATCACGTGTGCTTCCACAAGATTCCGTGAGGCTATTACCCTTGAGAAATATTAGGGGCACAGAGTATTGGAAAGCTCTAACAAAGTTTTTCACCCTAGCTGGCCTTCCAAAATCAATTCAGTTGGATCAAGGATCAACATTTGAGGTCTGTTCCAACAAGTATGGGACCAGTTGGGATTTCCCAGTACAGTTCTTAAGCATACCACCCAGAATCCCAGCGGGCCCTTAGAAGGTACCACAAACATTGAAAACAATGATCAAAACTATTGTTTTGAATTTGAGAGGGATTGGGATGGAGGGAGAGTAAGTTCATCTCCTGTTATTTGCTACCAGGGAGCTGTACAAGAGTCATTAGGAATTTAGTCCATTGAGTTGGGTGTTGGTCACAAAGTTAGGGACCAGTTGAAACTACTGAAAGAAAAGTGGTTGTGGTGAAAAATCCTGATGTGGAATGTAACTATGTGTCTCAATTCAGAAACAGGCCTCAAAGAGCCACTGACAATTGAAATTGCCAACCAAAAATCTCAAACAGAGTCAGGCCCCAAAAATGAAAACATGTATGACAAAGATTGCTCGGAACAGCGTATTCAGGCAGGGGGGTGACAAAAGTTCTGGGGGGCACTTTTTCCAATACAAGGGCATCCTTGCAAGCCACAGTATTCTGGACCATATGAGATGAGAACAAGTGGGAGACCTGAATATGTGATCAAAAACACAGGTAGACGGAAAAGTCGACAGTTATGTCCATAAATCTGCTCAAAGAGAATAATGAAAGAGATGAGAATGTTAAAGACCTGCTTGTGTGGTGTCATCCAGAGTTATAGATGAGTGGTACAAATGATGACATCACAGAGTCAGAAATGAAACAAAACAGATGTAAACACAGAAACTGATTTATGGTGTCAAATTGCAAAATTCTGAAAGACTTGCCAAAGTTAGACAAGAAAGTAGGCCATCTCCCAGAAAGACAACAAGGGGATTGAAGAGTTAATTCATGAGGGGGAAAAGCATATTTCCTGATGTACCTATTGAGACACATGTCATACCCCATGACATTGATTGTAGGTGATTCGACCTGTAAAACAAATCCGTATAGAGTGAAATCCAATCAAGTTGCAACATATCAGGAATGAGGGTTTGAAATACATGTTAGGACAATGGATAGTAGAGCAAAGGCAATAGTGAATGGAGTTCCCATGTATTCTGGTTCCCAAAACCTGATGGTTCATTTCGTTTTGTCCCAGATTTTCGTTAAAGTCAACTCTGTTCCAAAAATCCGACTCATATTCCGCATCACACGGATGATGATTGCATAGATGAGTTGGAAAAAAAATTGCCACATTTGTTAGCAAATTTGATTTGTTTGAAGGGGTATTGGCAAGTTCCCATCACTGACGTGCCAAAGAATTTCAGCCTTTTGTACGCCCGATGGCCTATACCAATACAACAGAATGGCATTTGGTTTATCAAAAAAATTCTTGCCGCAACATTTCAGAGACTAGTAGTGACCAGAGTAGTTGGACATAGAAAATTGTGAACCTATGTCGATGATCCCTGTGTACGGAAACGATGGGAAGAACACATGAGAAAACTCCACAGATATTTTGAGAAATTATATCAAGCAGGTTTAACGGTGAATGGTGAAAAAGTGAATTTTGCATTGCAAATGTCACAATACTTAGGGCATTGTTGTATGACAAGGGCGAATTAGGGACACTCACTGCAAAGTGAAGCAATTGAGAAATTCCCCACACCCACAAAGCAAAAGAATATCAGGAGCATTCTTAGGTCTGGTCGGGTATTACAGAAACTACTGCCCAAATTTCAGATTGTCGTGTCCGCTGACCAAACTTCTGAAGAAAAAACCGGTCAAAATTGTGTCTTGGTCAGAGCCAATGCCAAAAAGCCGTTTGAGAAAATCAAGTCTATTTGATGAATGCGCCAGTTTGATTGCGCCAGACTTGCAGAAACAATTCAAGTTGCAGATGATGCCAGTGATCTAGGCTGTGGTGGAGTTCTCATCAGATGAAAATGATGTAGTTTGTAAGATATCCTGTAGTTATTACTCTAGAAGTTTGACAAACATCAGAAAAAGCTATCAACCATTGAGAAAGAAGAAAGAAGCCTTGCATTGCTACTGTCATTGCAAAAATTTTGAAGTGTACTTGAGTACAACGTGCACACAGTTCTAGGGGTGTACACCGATCACAATCCGTTGACTTTCATCCACAAGAGGAAAAACAGAAATCAAAGAATTGTAGTGGAGGTTAAACTCTACAACGATACCAATCTGGACAAAGACCATCCCAAAGGAAAAGATAAGGTCTTGGCAGATGCCTTGTCCAGAGCTGCCTCAAATTTTTTCAGACATTTGATGTTACAACCTTATGAATATAGACTGAAGGCAAGCAATGCAACAAGCACATTTTTAAAAAGTGTTTACAAATTTGCACTGTGTAAACTGATTGTAAATAACCACAAAAATGGTGAAGAGTTAAAAGCCAGATTTTGGAAAATTTCATTTTCATTCAATTTCTTTTTTTAAGGGGGAGGATGGATGTATATTGCCTCATTTTTGATTAAACTTTTAAAAATATTATTTCTCAATTTTATTTGAGAAGAGATTTCTCACGGGAAAAAGTATTTTGTTTACATTAAAGAGGGAAAGAGACAAGGGAATACCCCTAAGTTGTTTTTGCAAAACTGCACCTGTTTAGATTGACCAATAAGGGAAAGTGGGGAATTCACCAAGATGTAAACTTAGAAACTTGTTTAGTTTTTTTTGAGATCAAAATATTGCAGAACCTAGGGAATTCCCCCACAAAGTTATTATATGAAGTGATGTAAATTTAGATTGTGAATCTGATTTGATGGTGCAAGGCCAGTTTATGCATAAGAATGATGGAATGTCTATTTTTAGACTGGGGATTTTTGTTGAAGGCAGTATATATAGGAGATTTGAGCTAAGTCTCGAGTCTCGCAGTTGCAATCAGCTATACAGTATGGATAGCTAGTTTTATAGGACAATAATGGTAGATTTATGCTTCACACACAGTGCCCCAGGATTTATAGATGTTCAATTCCATGTGAGCCAGAGTGCTGTAATATTTCTACTGTCGTCTTTGAAAGCAAAGTGCTGGGGAATCAAAAAGTAGGATTCCAAATTGTGGACAGATAGAAAATCGCTGGTGATTATCTTGGGGACTGTTGGATTTATTATCGTGCGAGGGACTTTAATTTATCCTTGTCGTATTGAAATGATGGGACAAGATTACCTTCAGGACTGAGAAGATCCCTTGGAAATTAATACCTGAAGAATTTTTGTATGAACTTGTGCGGCTGTCACTTTTGGAGTCTTCGCTGTGAGGACATATCATCGTTGAACTGCACGCTTCTCACACACCAGACCAATGTAAAACCATAAGTAATCTAACAAACTGTGCTAGATGTAATTTGTTTTTGGGACAACCAAATTCTTGACCCAAATCAAGTAAAGTAAAGATCATTAAACACCTGTTTATTATATATAATTAGATCATTTGTGCACCAAGGCTCATTTATTTGGTTTGAAAGGTATTTCTGACCTTAGACGTCTACGAGACGTCATTAACAGTACACAACAGTAGATTGTATATTAGATTGAATGAGCAACGGGCGGGACATCCTTGTCTACGAACACAATACCATCCCCAGGACACGTGTTAACAGAAAGTTTTAGTTTTATCCCGGTAGACCCTCCCTTCGGGCCACGGTGATGAAAAAACGCTACTAAGCGACCTGAAAAATGGACACTAGACTCTTCAACCATATCCGTGGACCCATCAGAAATCTGTAGGGAGAAAAACGTCTCAATCTCCCAAGAGTTGGGGTCGGGGAAGTAATCCGCCCACCAAACATTAGTCTCAAAAAACATGGTTCTGGTATACTCGCACTGCCTCTCGACGGCCGTAGTATGTGATGTAAGCGAGCACTCGCCAGACCAATCAGGTATGTTGAAGGCTTTATTTTTTTGCGCAGGATTTAAACCGGGGCCCTGGGAACTGAATGAGCGGCTTTGACAGCCACCTGGGCCATGGGGTTGTCGCATTAGGAAGGTTTTTGGCCTCCAAGTTCACAGATTTTTATCGGTTAATGTTTTTTTTTTTTTTTGTTATTTTTGGTTTTTTTTTTTTTTGATGCTAATGATGATGATTATTTTTATTGAAACTCTAATAAAATATAAGAGGAATAGTAGTTGTGTGTCTTATTTATATAATGAATCAAATATCCGGAAAACCTTGTCGTTGTACATTTAGTGCTCATATTACTATTTACGGTATAAAATCATTTTTATTTTGTCACTAATTGATTAAAATTCTCCATTTCTCCAATTTATTGGCCTTTCAATAAAGCTGCGCCTCATGCATCTTAAATTGAAGAATTGATGAAGACAATTCTATCATTGCTCGTATCGAAATCCTCCAGGATATCTATTACTAAAAACAGACTGCCTGTCTGCCGGCTATGCAATTCGTTATATTTTGACATATGGTGACACCGGGTGGAAGGGGGGGGGGGGGCACTCCACACATATGAAAAGGATATGGGTGGTAGGCTCGTGCTTCAAACCCAGGGCATCCGTTGACAGAAGGACTGAAAACAAATATAGGGGCCTTTGGGTGAGAGATAGCCAAATTACCTCAAAATAGGGGTTTCCGAGTGACACAATATGCAAACAATTTTCCCGCAATGTGGTCTTCTTTGGTTGAGATTTATTTTTCTCAAAATAGGGGTATTTTGGGTGAACAGTGGTAAAATTGTCACAAAAATATGGGGTCAGTGGGTGAATTAAAAAAATATGGGGTGTTTGGGTTACAAGGAAAGGTGGCGTCAAACAGACTAGCCTTACACACGCATCGCTTCCAAGGTGGGAGCTGTGGGGGGGGGGGGTAATGGGTCTAATATTTTAGCATGAAGGTAGGGGGAAGGACAGTTATGATGTTTGTTATCAGGCTATTAGAGTGACCCAAAAGGTAAGTATCATCGTATAAGGTGTTCAATTTGCATAGAACTACTAACCTGGGCACAGAACAAGTCTGTGGCAAAGGTCAACACATAGGTACGAAGGTCACACATGGTGGAGATGCAATAGATGGTACACTATTTTCGGCAAAATTACCGTAGAAAATGGGTTACGGTTTTAAGATAGGCAGTGGCCGGACACCTGGGAGGGGGAGAAAGAATTTCCCCCGACGCAGTGGGGCGTCCGATCTGCGTAACGGGCCTGCCCGCTCGAGGGGGCAAATTCCCAGTCTTGGGAAATGTTCCCTATCAGGGGGGGTCAAAAGGCCAATTTTTCCCGGTCGGGCTAACAAGAAAACACGCCTGAGTAGATGATTTTGCCAGTTGTCACCAGCCAAGTCGTGGGGGGGGGGAACATGCCCCCCCCCACCCACACCCCCCCCACCCACGAACTGTTACAGGCCATGCACGCCCGCCGGGCTTTTACAGGTCGCCGCGGGCTGTAGGATACCTATTTATTTTTAGAAAAAGTGATCAGCCAATCCTCAATAGGGAAAATATACAACCACACAAAACAAACAAACATTAAATTTATTTAAATTTTAGGTTGTTAAAAAAGAGAAAGAAATAACAAAATCCAATTTTATGATTTCTCAGCTTCTCCTTCCCAGTCTTTTTTATTTTATTGTTATTGTTTATTTTCATATTGGGCACATAGATAGGGGCCTCTGGAAACATATATGTACACATTAATGATATCACAAAGCACGCAGAAGTGAAAAACGGTATTCTGCATAATTCATGCACTGTCAAAAAAACTTATTAAGGAGCTATTCAATTAGCTGCGGTCGCGTAATCGATACATGAGGGACCCATAAGTCGGTGGCCATTGATACGGCACCGTTGTGGTAGTATCCATGGTCCCCGGATTAGAATTCAAAAATTAAACCGAGATGTGCGCAAGGTAATGCGGTCACGATACTTGTGAATCGATACTGCGGGAGAAAGTTTTCACTACAGTTCGTACAGTCTCGGGCGTGCTACTCCTACCTCGTGTATAATTCCAGGAGCCCTGTGTAATTCACGTTCTGGTGGACAAGTTTGTTGGCCGGGATGGTAAGTAAGAGTTCCTAAAGTTTTTAGTTTAGCTTATCTTTTAACCAGGCCTCTAACCCAGAGGACAGAGCCGAGACTGGGGTTACAGTCTATATCCCGGGGGTGCACGTTTCAGAGAGAAATGCCATCATCACGCGCACAAGATAATGAGCTAAGAGTCGGAGGATTTTGAGAATGAGAAATGTTCACAGTTCTGGCCTGATCGTAAAGTTGAGTATATACACAATTTTTTGCTGAAAAATGATAGATTAGAGTGTGATAGAATCAAGAATCTCCGGGTTGCCACCTGGCCATCCTTGGGCATTTTGATAAAATCCAAGATGGCGTCGCCATTAAATGATAATTATCATCAACCCATGTGAGGATGGAAATTACGAGGGGGGGAGCAGAGAGACGTGAGGATCATTCGCCTCTCTCGTCCTCCTCCCTATAAACAAGTGCATGGCACTTATAACATTTGAGTCATATTCAAATTTCAAAAAATCGAAGCCAAATCTAATAATTTTTAAAATATGCCCTATACAGCAAATATCCTGCGATAAAAAGTAAAAAAAAAAGCACCTTAGATTCTGTTGTTAGGACAAAATAAATGTATTTCTGATAAATTTAAAGTCTGTAACATGATGGTCAATCAATATGGACAGCCAAAAACATGAAGATCTTCAAACAAAACAAGGGTTATTTGAATAATTTGAGTTAGATCAATGCAATGTGTAATACCAGAGTAGCATTTGAAAAATTAGAGGCGGATTAGAGAGACTGCCCTTTTTGACCCCTAAATGACCTTGGATTCAAAAACTGTTAACACCCAATATGGACAGGCACGGCAATCATGTGACGAACGACATCGATAGCACATGCGGAGCTGTGGGAGAAGAAGCGCGACATGACCGTATTGACCTACGTGACCCATATGGTCAAACTGTAAACACACTATATGGGGGTTGGCTCGGGGGGGTCTTGTGAACAGAATCTGTTTGCAAGGGTGAAGAATGTGAGAGAAGAAGCATTTGAAAAGTGTTGGAAAGATAGTAGAAAAGAACTAGACCTGGGAAAAGATCTAATTTACAAGACCGTATTGGGAATGGATTGTGATTCCCTTAATGAACCCTTGAGGTGACTTGACCTTTTACCCCTGTTACTTCACCAATATGTGACAAATGTCATTAAATGTATTTTTACGTGTTAACTTTACGGGGATCAATTTTATTGAGTTCTCAATCCAAGCATGTTAGGGATTTGACCTTTTCACCCCTATAACGTGACCCCTGTGTCACGGATGGGGTCAACTGTACTTGTTTTGCATTTATGATGCCACGAGGATTATCCCTGACAAATTTCAGCTCAATCGGAGCTTGTTTGTAGATTTTGACCTTTGACCTTGAACTTTGACCTTTGGGGTCGAGACTATCATAGGCATATTTTACCATTAATGTTACATTACTGCAGCAATAACGGCCTTTATCTGTCTGAGATATAGCCAATAGACATGGCAACAAGACGGCCTAATTAGGAATGGTGACCCCTTAATGACCCCATTAAGGTGACTTGACCTTTGACCCGTGTAACTTGACCAATATGTCACAAATGTCATTAAATGTATTTTTACGTGTTAACAACTTAAAACAAAGATAAATATTGGGTTTCAACTCAATCCAAGCATGTCAGGGATTTGACCTTTTCACCCTATAACGTGACACCTGGGTCACGGATGGGGTCAACTCTACTTGTTCTGTATTTATGATGCCACGAGGATTATCCCTGACAAATTGTAGCTCAATCGGAGCTTGTTTGTAGATTTTGACCTTTGACCTTGGACTTTGACCTTTGGGGTCGAGACTATCATAGACCTCTTTTACCATTAATGTTACATCACTGCAGACATAACGACCTTTATCTGTCTTCTATAGGCTGAGATATAGCCAATTTGGTCTTATTTTTAGATTTTTTTGACGCATTTGACCATTTGACCGCCTTAATGACCTTTGACCCCGATATGAAAAAATCTCATATACACAGCCAAAATGCATTGTTCCAGTGCAAAAGAAATAATTCTGCTATGCTTAGTTCTTGAGATGAAAATTCTTGAATTTATTTTGCTTAAAACCGGAAGTGACATGTAAATGACCTTTGACCCCAAAACAAAAATACCTTGCATACCTTGGGTAACACAAATGCATATCTGAAGATTGGGTCACCCTACTATGTTTGGATTTTGAGATAAAAGTTTTTGAATATGTTTGGTTTTTGACCAGAAGTTCCCCTTAATGACCTTTGACCCCCATGCAGAGCACAACCTTTGTGAAGGGTCTTAAGTTGCTTCATATGTAAGAGTCACGTGACCATGCAACATTGCATATAGCAGATAGCTATTTGTGAAGATTTTTTGAAGATTTTTCACATTATGACCGGAAGTGCCCCCTTAATGACCCTAAATTGACCTCTCGACCCATAACTTTTTTGAAGGTCCCAAGTTGCTTCATATGCATGAGTCACGTTACCATGCAATGTAAACTGTAGGAGGAGATACAGTTTAAAGAAAATCACACTTTTGACCCCTGTGACCCCTAGATGACCTCGACAGGAGTCAAAATCAAGTGACATGTTTGGGCTTACTCAGCGGTCATTTGTTGTAAGTCTGGTCACAATACGTTAAACCATGACTGAGCTAGACGCAGTTGAAAGGTTGCCAGAAAGAAGAAGACTAGAACAGATTGTGCTTTAGAAAGCGCAGATATATCATGCGGGATAACTTACTACTCATGTGACCTTTGACCCCAATCTGACCCCCAAAATAAAAATACCTTGAATACATGGGGTAACATTGATGCATATCTAAAGGTTATGTCGCTCTACTATGTTTACATTTTGAGATAAAAACAATTGAATATTTTTGGTTTTTGACCGGAAGTACCCCCTTAATGACCTTTGACCCCATGTCGAGCATAACATTTGTAAAGGGCCTTAAGCTTCTTCATATGTATGAGTCACGTGACCATGCAAGGTTGCATATAGCAGATACAGATTTTTGAAGATTTTTCCCATTAAGACCGAAAGTGCCCCCTTAATGACCCAAATTGACCTCTCGACCCATAACTTTTGTGACGGGTACCATGCTGCTTCATATGCAGGAGTCACGTTTCCATGCAATGCAAACTGTAGGAGGAGATACAGTTTAAAGAAAATCACAATTTGACCCCTGTGACCCCTAGATGACCCTGACATTCAAAACCAGTCGCCCAGCACGGACGACTGGTTTTGAATGGGCTTCACCCCCTTGGGCGAACCCCCCACAGCATCATTATAGGGAGTCTGGCCCAAACGCCTATGACAGAGAGATGGGCACTCCGCCTGCGGGCGCACCATTTTTTTAGATACGCTAGTCGCTAGAGCTAAAGAAATTATCGGCCCAGTGTGCGGTGTAGAAAAACACTCCAGATTCCTTTTCATCTGGGAGTGCAGAACCATTTTATATTGTCTTGCGGTTGAATAGACTCAGGTGTTACCACCTCTCCGATTTAGACGAAGTCTTTTTGAATGACGTTAGCGCAAAATACTTATCCTCATTCGCAAATAAATAAATCTTGAGCTTCTACAGTGCGTGTTCAATTAACTTTGTCCATGTTTTCATCATTTATTCCAAAAAGAAGAAAGACAAACATCATACCAGAATGTTGCTGGGAAAGCTTTGACCTAACAACTTTGTGCAGAATTAAAATCCGTAAGTTATTGCTTAACTTCATTTGTATTCCTTTTACCGCACTTTCAGAAGAAAACTTAGGATCAACGACCTATATCATAATGAAACTGGTTAGTTATTGTAAAAGAGGACGGGTATTTTGTTACTTAACCCGAATCGAGGATGTGATAACATCTGGCTATAACAATGGCTCCGCATACCGGGCCCATTGTAATATATTTAGTTAATGGTTTGCTGAAGTCTATACATATCCATTGGTCACTGATATTATGAAAGAGAAATTGATGTGACATTCATTTTTAAGAAAATGTGCAAGTTTTATTTGGGGCAAAGATGGTTAGGTCATGTGCTCCATGGGATCCGAAAGAGAGAACGATGCTGCATAAGGACATGGTTAAGCATTCGGTTGAAGATAACTGATTTCGACTTCAGTTAATATGTCTAATTAACTATCAATACTCTGGGTTATGTCAGTGAAAAAGTTGCACATTTGATGAAAATGAAGAAAATGTCACCCCAATTTCTTTTCCTAAATACAGTGACCAGTAGATGTACATAATGCAGCATTGACTAGAGCAATAATAGCACTGTTGATATCGGTAAATCGCTCGGTATGCAGAGGAATGAAAGCAATACAAATTCTGTTTCAATGTGTGGGTAAACCATACTTGTACTTCCAGATAAAAAGGATTTCAGGTGCTCATTACCAGATTAAGATCGAGCTATTTTTTTTCATGGCGCAAAGCGCAAGATACTCGTCCTCTTTCACGAATAAATAAATCTTAGGCTTCTACTGTGCGTTCGATTAACTTTGACCATATATTTCATAATTTTTCCGAAAAGGAAACAAAGATGAACAATTAATCATGAAAGAAGGTTGTTTGGCAGACTGTGACCTAACATCTTTGTGCAGAAACAAAACTTAACTTACAGTAACTTGTCGCGTAACCCCATTTCTTGTAAATTTACCGTGTTGTTAGCATAGGTCGCTAGACCCCATTCTTTAGTATTTTTCTAAATATCTGGTGGTAAATTGAATAGAAATGAGGTCACGCAGTAAGTTATGGATCTTGGTTCTGCACAAAAATGTTAGGTCACAGCTTACCAAGCAACATATCCACCGTGAGTTTTGTTCACATTAGTTTCTTTTTTCAATGAATGATGAAATATACAGTAAAAATTATTGAACTCACAGTAGAACCTTAAAGTTTTATTTTTATCGCGAACGAGGCCAGCTCAATCCAAACTGGGTAGACGTTTCATATTGAAGTCCCAAGTATACAAAGGAGTTGCCATTGATTCCGTCCTGCGCTACTGCACAACATCATACAGTGCATGACGGAATCAAAGGCAATACCTCATTTGCGTACTTCAGACTTCTATGTGAAACGTCTACCTAAAACTGGGCAGGGATAACCAGTCGATAACGCCTGACATCTATTCAACTGCGTGGACAGTAACAGAGAGCTACAAAGGCTCTGCAGTTCCAACTAAACAAAGGGGAATCTGACGTGCTTTGTCCACTGAATAGCAGGTAGATTGACTTGTCAATAATGCCATTATTTGCTTGAGTCAATGTAGCATAGTGTATGTCCCTTGATCACTGATATTCAGAAAAGAAATTGAGATTGCATTTTATTCATTTTCATGAAAATGTGCAACCTTTACAATTGCCATAACCAATAAATGGTACTTATAAAATTTATTATCGTTTATAGTGGAAATATGGTTTACTTCTGCGAAGTATGTAATCAAAATGAACAATTTTTCCTTTGATCCCATGGCCAAATGTTAATTATTTATCAATAATTTTACACCGGGTTTTGTCTTCTCCCTTTGAATGGACTACGGAATTTGTTATGCAGCTTGTTATTTGGTCAACACCTCATAGCCTAATAGACTCGCCCAGTTTAGGGTAGCCGTTTCACATAGAAGCCCCAAGTACGCAAATTAGGTATTGCCATTGATTCCGTCATGCTCTGTATGATGTTAAGTAGCGCAGGAAAGAATCAATGACAATACCTCGTTTGTATATATGAAATATCTACGCAGTTTGCATTGAGCTTTTAAAATACACTTTGAGGTTCTACAATAATTTTGACTGTATAATAATTTATTGAAAAAAGAAACTAATGTGAACAAAACGCATGGTGGATATGTTGCTTGGTAAGATGTGATCTAACATCTTTGTGCAGAACCAAGATCCAGAGCTTATTGCGGGACCTCATTTCTATTTAATTTACCACCATGTATTTCGAAAATACAAAAGAAAGGGGTCTAGCGACCTATGCTAACAACACGGTAAATTGAATAGAAATGGGGTTACGCGGCAAGTTACTGTAAGTTAAGTTTTGTTTCTGCACAAAGATGCTAGGTCACTGACAGTCTGCCAAACAACTTTCTTTCATGATTTTTCGTTCATCTTTGTTTCCTTTTCGGAAAATGATGAAACATACGGTCAAAGTTAATTGAACGCACATTATAAGCCTAAGGTTTATTTATTTGTGAAAGAAGACAAGTATCTTGTGCTCTGCGCGTTGCGTCATGAAAAAATAGCACAATCTTAATCGGGTGATAAGCATCTGTTTCAACTGTGTAGGTAAAAACAATGGCTCTGTACTTCCAGATAAAAAAGTGCTTTATCCTCTGCATACCGAGCGGTTTTACTGGATATCAATAGTGCTATTATTTGCTCGAGTCAATGCAGCATGATGTACAGTGTGTCCCAAAAAACACAACACTTGGTGTCAGTAGCAAAAGGTTTTGAACAAAAACACTTGATTACTTGTTCTTTGTTGTAAAGTAAGATAGCACTGTTAGCTAACGTCTATAAAAAATCATAGTGACAGAGTCAATAGTTTTTAAGATATGACCCAACAATCAAGTAACTCGCAGGACCCATTTGACAAAAATGAGGAGCGGGTAACCACAAGACTGGCAATGAAGAAAAGAATGGCAAATACAATATTGATTGCAATCAACATTTACTTGTCCAAATTCTTTGCAGAATAACTTGTACTGGATGAAATAACTGCATTTACATAACTATTATTTTACTGATAATGATAAAACATTAATTTATTGGTGATACAATACGTTTCAAGACGATATAAACCTATGACTAAATCAATCAATCAATCAAATTTATTTCATCTCAACATCAAATATACAATATAGAATATAATTATGCATAATAAAAACAAATATGCAATATAGAATATAATTATGCCTGATAAGCAATGTTGATTGAGATGAGGACACTGCTAAACGCATAGCGTGGGATTGTAGTGCCCTTGAAAAAAAAATGTTACAGTAATAACTA